>CAJQZN010026581.1:0-19546 GCA_907164685.1 Colias eurytheme
TAACCAAATCTACCCACCCCGACATTTTTAGCCACGGGCCTGCGGTTACACTTAAGTTTAGCCGGCTAAAGATAGAACAAACTAACATTAACACCTCGTCGAAAATAAACCTAAGTTTAGCCGGCTAATCTTAAGTTTATGTTCTCACCTACCTTTAGCCGTGACATATATATATACCTATATATAAGCCACGAATCGGTAATATAAAAATTAAACTAATAATTGTATGATAATAAAATAATAACTACTTATTCATAAATACATGCTAATGCATACATGAACAAAAAATGTTTGAGATTGAGTTCGATCGACTGATAAATTGTAAATTATAATTAAATTATGAAGCCTATACTTATTTATAATTTATTTTGATGATTATTATATCCCTCCAATTACGATTTCTACTAGCACTGCAAAGATTTAACCTGATAGCAAGTAAATTAGAATATAAACGTAATTTTCCTCAACGTTGAGATAAATAGTCCTTGTTACCCGTTTTATGGAAGCCTTGATACAGCCTCTTCCCTGTTTCAGTCACATCATACGGAAGCGACATCTTCCGTCAACTTACAAACATATATTTCTTTGTATTGTGTTTTCCTGTGTGCTTCTTGAAGATATTTGCCGCAATAATGTGGTAACATGTTAAATTAAAAGCAAATGTTGCTGTGTTTTCTTTGTTGTTTATAATCATTTATATGTTAATAATTACTTTTTCGCTTGTTTATTCGTAAGCGTTCATAAAAGTTGTTTTATTCATGGCAGTGAAATTATAAATAATCATGTTATTTATTATATGTATCTTTCTACTATTGAAGAATTTACAAGATCAATTCAGAAGTTCCAGAGATTAACTCCGACAAACTCACAAATTCAAAAACTTAATACATACTTTACCTCGTTATAATGAAGTTAGATAACTTTGTTTAAACTCTAAACATTAGGGAAGATATCATATTGTGAAGGTCACGGCTAATGGACCTTCTTACAAAGCGCATTGTTTGTCTGTTTGTCACCGTTTAGCACGTGACTATTGTTACATCTAGCAATATTTATCGAACTAAAGGACAAAGGATTCCCAGATAATAAAACTTTTTATATGAATAAAACATTATTAATAAGGATGAGAAATGATGGTGATATACTGTACATATTATTAATTGTTATGTATCAGACAACAACTAAGAAAACTCATACGTTTATTATAAAGAAAGTATTTTTGTGATCTATATTTTCAAGTAGTTTCTTAAAGCTGGATTCTTGAAGAAAGGACAAAGGAATGACTTTTTTTAGCAACATTAACTTTTATAGATTAGGTATGTTATTTTATAGTTTTATTCACATATCCTACTCCCATATAAAATAAGAAAGTTTAAGATGTTTGTACCTCGATCATGCCAGGATGGCTAAATCGATGGTAATAATATTTGGCAGAAGGATACAATCTAAAAAAGCTGATAAACTGGGTACTTATTATTTATCAGTTTCCTCTATATTTAACTAAAAATCGGTCACCTTACCATAATTGCATGACAAAGTAATAATAAATGGCTGAAACGTGATTAACTTGTAAATAATGTATTCGTTAGAAATACAACACGAACATACGATAGTGTTGGTAATTAAACAAAATAATTATTTATTTTTCTGCATAGTTTTTTATTTGATACGGCAGTAATCGGTAATGAGTCATTACTGTTTTTCAGGTATGTCAAAGAAAATAACAAAAAAAATATTAAGAAACGAAGTGCACTGTATAGTGTATTTGTAAACTTGAAAATTTTGTTGGAATAACCTAAAATAAGGAAGTTTTAAATGATTGTTAAAATATAAATCAAAGTTCACGCAAGCTATTTTTGATTTGATTCCTTATATTAGACCACTAGCTGTGCCCTGCGGTTTTACCCGCATTGCTTGGCTCCTGTTGATCTTAGCGTGATGATATATAGCCTAAAGCCTTCCTCGAAAAATGGGCTAACTAACACCAAAATATTTTTTCAAATCGGACCAGTAGTTGTTGAGATTAGCGCGTTCAAACAAATAAACAAACTCTTCAGCTTATAGATTTGAAGTTTCTTAATTTTTTAAACGATTATTAACTGATCGCCCCGGCCATAGAATAAATAGGTACAAGCTTATGTTTTTTTTTGAGTTATTATGAATAATTACTTCAAAAGATAAAAAAATTGATAAAATTATCTTCACTTTTCACGAATTTATTCCTTAACTAGCGGTCCGCCCCGGCTTCGCCCGTGGTACATATTTACGTTTTCTCTACATAAGAACCATCCTCGTACTTCAAGGAATATAATAGAAAAGAATTATCGAAATCGGTTCAGCCGTTCACACGTGATGCCGTGACAACGCGAAACGGGTACAGACCCGCCGCCTTTTTATAGCTCCCGCCGCGAAGCGCGTCGAACGCGGCAACTGATACACAAAAATAATCCTTATGGCATGATTCTGTATTCACGCGCGATGACTTATAGCGTATATTTTCATGTATAACTTTGGTGTTTCTACACCGATTTACATGATTCTTTTACTATAACCTGCCCAGGAGTATGAAGAATAATTGTGCCAAATTTGGTTAAAATCCGTCGTGTAGTTTTTGTTTCTATAACGAATATACAGACAGACAGACAGACAGACAGACAAAAATTTTACTTATTGCATTTTTGGCATCAGTAGCGATCCCTTATCACCCCTTCATAGTTTTTTTTTAAATATATTTCATGTACAGAATTGGCCTCTCTACAGATTTATTATAAGTATAGATTACAAATTCCTCTGAAGTAGGTACACAACCGTTATCATTTTATTTCAACCGGTTTGACTGACCTTGATTTATTATATTTTCTCGAAGGTCAAATTAAAACATTGTTCCTTGCATGTTATTGAAGCGGTGTTTTTACCTCTGCCGATTTAATAAATAAACATATAAGTAGATAGAAAAAGATAAATACACATTGATGATTTTATCTTGTCCTGATTTGCTAAGTGGATAATGATGTTAAATCTAAAGACACCGGTTTAAGTTAAAAATTTTCCATTATGAAACAGGCTTTTTTGTTATGATAATTTAAAAGTATGAATTTATTAGTGTTATTTGTGAATTCTTTAGACATATATATACATATAATATGTAACATATGTATATATCTACATAATGATATGTTTTGAATGTAATGTGTTTCATTATACAGTCTATTTCTGGCTCTATCTTAAAAATAATAAATGCGGGGAGAACAGTTGTTATAAGAGGCAGTCAAAACCGCAGCACAGCATTATGGCTTAAAAAAAAAGAAAAAAAAATGAACGGTTTGAATCTATATTCCTATTTGAAAAATTATTTCACTGTTAAGTCCATTTACCGAGGAAGGCAATCTCATCTATATCATCTATATCATCATGCTAAGACCAATAGGAACGAAGCAATGCAAGTAAAATCGCGGGGCACAGCTAGTTGGATAAAATATAAAACACGAACATTGAACAGTATGTACTCAGGAATGACAAAACATTGGTAGATTCACAATAACCATGGGTGCCGTTAGATATCGCCATGGCCGTGCCCGTGCCCGCATGTCATGAATATTGCATGCTATGCGTTGTAATGTCAAGTTTACGAGTGCATTGTATAGGTATGTATGTTAAAGTCGGTGTAGCTTCGATAACTTTATTGTTTTTGGTGTCCAAAATTTTGGTACAAACTACAAATGACATTTATTTCGAGTGTCTGTAATGGAAGTCGTAGTTTAATTATTGTTGTTGTTTTAATTGAAGTTGAATTAATATTTAACAAGCTTTTCAACCCAGCTATATCCAGCTCTCTATTCACATAATCTTACCTATATATTTAGATGTAAATTACAAAATATCAGGCTAGCACACGACATGTATGGATGGTAAGCGATAGGAAACACATTCCTCAGTAATACGTAATGTAACGAGTAACTGCGTGTACTAAGTGCGGAGACGATATCTCTGCATGGTACTGTTTATGTTTTGAACGGTTTTCGTTTGTGTACATGGTAATATTAGATGTGGGTTGTGGGATTAAGGATTAGGGATTTAGGTAGTGTTAGTGATTTGTTATTTATTAATTGATTTGGCTTAACCTAAGGAATATTAGAAATAAAAGGTATAGGTATAAGGGAGCACGGCAAACTTAAAAAAAATTGTTTGTATAAAAACAGTTCACGGTTATTCTCAGTACCGAATAAATACACAATTTTATTGTAAGTATATTTCAATTAATTTGGATATGTTTATTAATTAAATTTTATCTTTTTTTCAGGTAATTTATTCAGAACATGTTCGAATTAAAAAGTAGATATATTAAGTAAGTCAGCCAATCACATGAATTTGCATTCAGACGGTCGGTATGTATAATATTTAAGTACCAAAATTGTTAGTTTAAGTGCTTAAAAATTAGATTTTTGTCTATTGTCAGTTTTAAAAATATAGGTACCTACATATATTATGGTAACTGAAAAAATTGTCTGCATTTCATTCCTTATAGTATTATTAGATTTTATCGTTATCATCATTCCATCATTTTACAAATCTCTAACCTTAACCTTTAGTGAAAGTTCTTTTGAAATCTAGACTTATCTTATTTTTCCAGAACTCACCGTATAAAAATCTGATTTAACGCTAATTAATTGAGGTCTAGTTAAAATATAACTGTTATTTTCTTATCCTCTTAAGAAATAAAACTTAAAAGCTCAATTTTAGAGGATCTCTTAAACAATTTGTAGGCAGATGTGCTTTATGGCGGCACTCGTTCAGAATCGCCGCAAACATTCCATTCAAAGGGTTATTTATCTCTTAAATGCTGGAAAATTTAAGAAAATATTCCAGAAAAAGGATAAAAGGACCTTTGAGATGTCCTAAGATAATATTTTTTGTAAATATTTACTTATATCTTTTTGAAGCTATCCCTTAAATGAAATAAATCCTGGAATTAGAGACTATATTTTTCTCATAGAATTATGTTATTTGAGTAAGATACATAATATTACGTGGTCCCTCGAGTTAATTCTAACTACCTTAAAATACTGCTAAAAGTCTATACCTACTTGTAAGTGGAATATCGTCCAAATCGATCCAGCTATTTCGGACATTAATAAGATAGGTACACACAGACAGGCAGGAATCGTAAACATTTTCAAATGGTTATACATACAAACAATATTCAGAACTAAAGCTGTTGTCGTAGGCGTAGCTTGTCAATTGTCATTGTAATAAAACGATTCTTTCCTATTTATTATATCAGTGACATGTAATAATTAATAATACAATATGATTTATGTTAAAAGTAAAGCTCAAAAAATTGATAGATTGAAAGTACAAGCTTACACAAAACTTTAATAAAGTGCGTATTAACATACAATGGAGGTGAACGACCTGTGACGTCACACATCTCATCCGCCGCTCTGTGACATGAGACCTGTGGTTCAGTGATTAAAGGATTAGATACTAGGTACTACCGTACTAGGTTCTTATCAGTTCTTATAGTATTAGAGAGTATGTACCGTTTGAATGAAGGTGAAAATTGAGGTTAGAGCAAAAAAAAAGCCATTTCAACGCACTTATAGGCGTTAGAGTATATTTCGTATGCTTAAAGTAATTTCTATAGCAAAAAAAATCTGCAAATGTGTTTTAATTCAATATAGATGATGTAATTTCTTAAGTCGAATATACCAACATAAATAAATATTATGAAGTATAGACAAAAAAAAAATTAAAACGTATTTGCACGGAAGTGATGAAGTACCCTTACATACTTAAATTTATTTAATCGTTTTCCTTTTGTTTCTTTGTTAATAGCTTCTTTATTCTATAAGGAAAACCCACACAAATTCACGGGAATAACCTATATCATTTTCCTTAAACTATACTTACGGCGACATATCTACAAGATCAAACTATGCTAATTGTACATACAAATAAATGCCGTGCTCTGGAGCGAGTGATTGACCCAAAACAATGCGACTCTGTGTTTGAGTAGACGGTTGACGACCTGTGTTATCGCGAATTAAGCATATAACTGAATAATGCTTCAAAAATGTACCTGGATTTGTTTCTAATCAAGGATGTAAGTAATTAGATAGTAGGTAGGTGACTATACCTATGTGTGTTTTTCGTCTATTTTTGTGTGTATTTTGTGATGAAAGTGAAAAAGCGGTTGAAATTAATATTCAATCTACAAAAGTATTTTTTTAATTTAACTTACCTTAATAGGTGACCAGGTCAACCTAACAAAAGCGTGTTAAAATTATATTTAGGTTAGTAAAAAATATTTCTAATTGACTTTCATGATTTACCTACGAAGTAAGCAAGAAACAACCTATTCATCTTCTTTTACACTCTAAAATTTAAATCTTTAAAGTTATACATATAAATAAGCAAATATAAACATAAAGCGATGTTAGCGCTTCACCTAATTTCCATTCGCGAGTCGTCTAATGGATTTAGCAACAAATTAACATTTCAAATTTAGGATTATCCGGCGCAACAAGAAAATGGATTACTGAACTGTATATTTGTGTGTTGAAATGTTTTAACCGTCGGAAATGAGGTGGGTTATAAGGTTTAATAATAAGTATGCAGCTCTCTCAAAGGAATTAATATATTGCAATACATTATCTAAGAGAAATAGAAGTGTTGTCAGGATCTTAGCCGACACTTAAGAATGCTAAAATTTAATTAACTATCTAATAGAAATAGTTACAGCTATTTTTAATGTCGCTCTAACTTATCAAGTTGGCAATTAAGCATCCGACTTAAGATATTCTTCATAAGACAATAGAAAATCCCTTTCACAAGATATCTTTCCTATAATATTTCTATATCAAGGATCCATAAAATAAATGACCCAAATAACTAAGTGACATGTTAATTTGGTTATTTTAGAACAAGTTATTTAACCAAAATGTGATACTGCTCTAACGTGGCCGTCATCTGATAGCTTTGTACAAAAACGTACGCCACAAGTTGACATTTGCTTTTACTGTTAATATTATGTTACATGTTCAGGGTAGGTCAGTTTTGGTATCTAATATTATAAACCAAGAGTGTATGTTCCTAATTCTAAATATATGCAACATTATTTAAAACACGTTAGCTAAAAAGTAGGCTTACGGAAATACCTACTTACGTTTGTAAGTAATCATGTTTAATGCAAATCAATTTGCAAAAGAAACCGATCATATTTTTGGAAAATACCTTTACAAAATCTGTAAAACACTGCAATTAAACTGAATTATTAACGAATCCAGTTGAAAATATCTGTAACAAATAAATATATAGAGAAAAATTGAAATAAGTTCATGTATCAATGATGATATTTAGTAGCAACAATTACATATTATAACAAATAATTTTTAACCATCCGCCTGTTTCTTCTTATTAATCACCGTACCGACACATCAACATAACCTTACCTATTTTTTTAATAGATAACAGTAGCTTCAGCTAATTTTCGCTAAGCAAGTTTTTCTAACTCGAAGGACCAGTGAATCATACACTATTCATACCATACAGTCCAGTTCATCAATCACTCAAGATATACGATAAGAAGGGCCCTCGTAAAGCACAGATGTTCCCTGATCGCTAAGGTCCAGCTTAGCGGCTTATTTTGCAGATTGTGCCATCGGGACCTCAGCTAATGGAGACATTTCCGCCCCTTTGATTTGCCTTGAGAGTTCCTAATGACTCTGTATAATTGGCCTTTTAAATGTTAAGATTGAGTACACATTTAAATAAATTGATTCCGTAATAATGCTTTGAAATTTGCAAGTATTTTGTGCACTTCTTATACATAAAGTAACCAACCTTAACCGTAAGGATTAAAGTAACATAAAGCAGTATCTTTTAGAATATATTTATCATAAGCCGCGTCCAGACCGGCTGAGCGCGGCTCGCGATCCGCGCTCAGACTTCCTGCTCGCGAGCCGTGGCACCAGAGCTATTTGTGAAAAGTTCCGAGCCGCGCTCGCGAGCCAAGGTGAGCCGGTTTGAGCATTCAGTTTATCTCCGTATATCAATGGAAAACCACGTTTTATTAGCTGCTTCGGCGCTTGTGTTGTCTGGATATATCATAAAAAAAAGAAAAAAGAAACAAAAAATCTGGATTAAAAAATTGTACCAAAAACGAAACCAATACGGTAACAGTTTGTTAAAGGAACAGGAACTCGCTTGTTTTTATTTAAATGATCTGGATCTTTCGAATCCCATAACATTTTGAAGCTTTCGTAAAGTTGTATTAACCTTCCGCAGGCAAGACTTTTTTTACATACATAAATGGCAACAGGGGTGACGCATCACCCCTTTATTTTTAAACTCAAATAAAACAGCAATTTGTAAGAAAACGAAAGTTATTTATTAAGAGATCAATCACTTATACAATTATTAATGACATGAAAAAAGTATTAATTATGGCAACCTTAATTTGGTATTTTTTTTTTGGGTTAAATGCAGTTCAAGCAAACATCCTTACGGTGTTCAGTGCAAGCGGGCTGAAGACATTTTGTGCAAAAAGTTTTTACTTTTTTGTCCCTTTTTCTTGGACATAGTGCACATCTTGCTTGTTTTTGCAATTTTACAGGGGGCTCACCTTCAGGAGTTTCCTGGTTTATATTTAGAATATCACGGAAAGTGACTCCTAATTCTCGCTGAATAGTTACTATATTTCGCCGCGGTGTTCTACTCGAAGATGGTGGAATAGACGACCAAACATGTCCATTCTTACCTCTCAATACTTTAGTGCGTAATTGTGCCAGCGGCACATTCTCGTCATCACTACCTTCACAATTTGAAATAATGTCCTCCTCCTCCGAGTGCACCGAAACGTGATCATCATTTTCACTCGCATCCCCATCTTCGGAACGGCGCTCATCATCCGAGCTAGCATCAACAATATTTTGCAAGTAGTCTTGAATCTGCGTATTCGAAATCGAAACCAATTTTACCTAAAAAATCCAGAAATTATTACAGTATTACAAAAAGAAATAATTACGTAAACAGCAATAGGGGTTATGAGTCACCCCAGCAATGTCATTATACCAAAAATAAAAACTTACCGCGACACGTTGACGTGTGCGACTGATTGCATCCATGCCAATTAGAGAATAGATTGAGCATTAGAAAGATACAGAAACAATACCAACTAAATATTGACACTTTTATTGAGTAGTGGGGTGACGGGTCACCCCTGTTGCCGTCCTAAGGTTAAGCGAATACTGTCTTCTTTATCCATTTTTGATTCTGGCTCGCGAGCGTCGTTATGTCCGTCCACACCGGGCGAGCAGCTCAGACTGAGCCGCCTTTGAGCATCGCCAAAAACCGACAACGCATGGCTCGGGGCTGAGCGGCGCTCGGCCGAGCCAACGTGCGCCCGAGGAAGCCCGAGCGCCGTCCACACCGGCCGAACTATTGGCTCGCGAGCGGGACTCGCGAGCCGCGCTCGGTCGGTCTGGACGCGGCTATTGAAGAATGATTAAAAAACTCGTGAATAGGTCTCCTTGATCTTTACTTTTGAGTAGCTATTGAATCAGTGTGCAATTTTCTGTTTTCAATATAAATACTAATCAAAGTAACCGATTATGATCTTGGTCAAACTCTTGATATATTGCGTTAAGTACCCACTTAGAGGTTTGAATAGAAAGAGTAGAATAAATTCGATATCTGAGGTGATTACGTGAAAGGCAATGCGGTCAAAGGTTGTGACAGTAAGGTTACATCGGCAAAGGGTAAAACGAAAGATTCTAGTTCAAATCCCGCTATATTTTTTTCTGATCATTCGCATTTTAACGTAGATCTTTTCCCTATGGTTTTTATTTATTTTGTATACCTAGCTTTTTACACTAATTAAATGAAGAGCTTAAGTGTTTTACGTGCCACAAAGCATTATGTTTTTCATATGCATGTTAATTTCTTAGATCCCACTCTATGTTATAAAACCACACCATTTTCGAGTCCCCAAGGCAATACTGTAAGTTGAATTTCTTGTTTTTCTCGTAATACCAGCGACCACTAGCCATACAGCCCGTTGGAAGTCGTCCAGGATGCGGGCAGGCCTCAGCCGGGGTAATTTAATGCTAGTGTCGGAACTAATGGTCAACCTGTCGGTATATTGCACCTGAAGCTATTTCGAATTACATAATAGCAACGATCCACTTTCGAATGATTTGTTTCTTGTAAATTAGATGAATCGTGCGGTTTTGGCTTAGGTCATTTTGCTCTCAGATCTTTGTGGTAATGAAACAAAACACATTTTATTTACGCTTTAATTTATTAATACATTTTTATACAGGTATCTTTGTATTCTGAATTATATGAGAAACGATATTGCACAACTGTGCTAATTCATAAGGAATATTTTAAATAGAACTGATTTTATAGATATTGTGATCGTAAAATTAATAAGTAATTTCCATTTACGTATAATACTAATACTATCCTGTAGAATGCTCAATAAGAAATTGTTAATTATATAGAAATCATAACTATGTGTTATTTTTTGCATCCTTAGTCTGTTATAACTTGTACTAGATAATAATAATTGAGAAGTGGGTGTACATGGTTTTAAAAAATGATTGTTTACCATAATATTGAAATATTCATGCCCCAATTGCCCTTGCTTATTATTTTATTAAAAATATTATAATTACAGTTACGCAAATGTTCCTAATTCGACATTCAACGTGAATCTCATACCATCTGTCTATCAACAATCAACAATAGTGCATATTTGTTAAACCAAATCTTTCTCATTTATAATACGATCATAATGGCCATTCAATTCTTATTTCATTGTTATTCTGTCCCTTTCCCTCCTACCTCCATCGGCTTATGTGTGAAAGAGATTACACTACCTAATTATAAATCTGTCTAATAGATATTGTTCGTTCCTTTCTTTCGCACGTGTATAGAATTGTGCAGGTGGAAGAAGGACGGTTATATGGCTGTGCGCACCAGACCGTTACCTGCGGTTTGCAAGTCAGGAGTGAAAGCGATATTTTATTGTGAAAATTGTGCTTTGTTGTTTCAGAATTTTATCTGAAACTACAATTAGTAAGAAAGAAAATGTCTGTTTAGACAGTAGGCTTTATATACATAATATACATTCTTTGAAACTTCTATATTACATTCTCTATTATACATATTATCTAGATTGTCCTAAATTTAAAAATAAGGACCAAAAAATAAATATGTATTATTCATGGTGATATTATGTGTCCTCTTTCCACAAATAGGTACAGAAAAGTTATTTTTATAATCGTGATACTAGTAAAATAAAATAATAATAAATGCTAAATTAATGGCTCTTCTAATCATAATTATAATATTCCACGCTAATGTAAAGGCGCGTTCACACACTCACTTGTACCTTAGCCCATTGTGAATGCACCGTTAGTGATCTGCAGTCTGCTGCGTGTTTGTAATTGTATGGGCTTTGTTACTTTTGTAATAACATTAACTTTAATAGTGCAAAGTAATTGTATATAATGTGAGAAATCGTTTTTTTTTTCTTAGTAGTCATTGTTGGTTTTGAACTTTTTCGGTAGTTTTAAATAATTTTTTTTAATAATTATTTATTAATTATTATTTTTGTTTATTTAATAACAATTAAACCACATCGAATCAGACCCTGAAAAATGAAAGGGTTCTATTCCTGAGCATACTCAAGCGTAAGAGAAAAAAAAAGACTCGATTAGTTAAGTATTTCGGTCGCTATCGTGTTAACAAGAAAATCCTCCGCACTTACAGACACACGGACGTCCAAGACAGAACTTTTTTAAACTGTTTTTTAACTAGTTTAAATAACAAAAATTACATCAAAAATATCATGAATGTTAAAAATAGTGTTTTTTCTTAATATGTGTGTGTATGTATTATCTTACAAGTGCAATGTATGATACATAAAGACATTTTAAGTTGGAAAAATCAGATGTTTTGCGCGAAGTGACAGTAGTACCCACCTCAACGCTTCGCATAAGAGGCGTGCAAAAGACAGATTGTTTTTACTATCTGGGAATGTTTATAAATATTTATACATATTATAATTTGTACGCATAGATAGCCTTATAAAATGTGCATTTGGTAAATTATTCTACAACAATAGGTGCGTTTGTCGTGACAAAAACTGCGACCTTGTTATACATTGTTGGTAATAGTTTTGCGTAAACCACTGAACTGGGACGAACATAGATCATTCAATTGTATTTACTTATGTGTGATTTTATTCGAGTATTATATATTTAAAAAAATATAGATTTTAAACGCGATTTACTTACTTGTTTAAATCTAATTTTTCTCAACATTTCTAAAACTTTACAACGAAAATGGTAACGGCACACTGCAAGTCGTCGTTTAATTTCTAAATGGATTGCAATTGTTCAACTTTCGCACCCACTACAAGAAAATGAATCAAAAGAATAACGTGACCCTTTTCATTATATCTTCTGTGTGATATAGCTCTTATATCGTCACGGCGTGTTATAATCAACGCGTGACGAACGGCCGCTGTCACGCAGTTAAATCAATTTACTTAAGTATGTTACCTATATTCACTGTAGTTTTATGAGTTTAAAGGGACGATAAGATTAAAGGGAGTATTGATTGAGAAACGTAAGCTTTTTAACACGCTTTTTTTAGCTTCACCATAATATTTGTGTGTAAAGGACTTCTTTCGACTTTGACACGCTTAAAACGGACAGATTTAATTCAAACTTTGTACACTTATTAAGCACCGTTGGCAATACAACCATTTCATGAATTTATCTTATTAGAGCGTGTCTTTTCAGTTGTTTAAATTATATTTATATTTTAATTATATACTGAAGGATACTTTAATACATTTACTTTCAATACAAAAACAGTATAAAACGATTAAGTTCGAGAAAATTTCGCCTAATTGCTACTTGCAGGAGAAAGTGTGAAATACGAATTGTATTCGCGTGTTTGGGAGAATATAATGATGATTACCGTGACCGATTGCGTGACGGGTGAATGAAGTTTGTTTGTGAAACAAATCATCATTAGGCGCGTCTACACAGAGCGAGCAGCCTCGCAAAGCAGCTCGGTAGTCGGTCAGTGTGGACGTGGCTCGCCCGAGGAAAGTAACATGTGCTGTCATTTTACTTTTAAGCCTTTACGTTTTTAGGTTGAATTCAATTTTCATTACTACCTTACCGATAGTTTTTTACTTAGCTGTGTGTGGGGAATTCGAGCAAAACTAGGGTATACGATTAAATGGTTCCCTGCCTTGGAAGAAGAAAACAATGTTCCTGTTTTGGGGTTTATCCCACTGTAGAAGTTTTAAGGGTTGAATATTCTATTCCAATGATAATGACTAAACTGTACACTACACACTCTTGGTATGACAAGAGATTGTAAACTTATTAGTTCTGCTAAGAGCACAAGAAAATAATTAAATTATTGAATAAGTGAAGTAGGTATCGTCAATTCTTCCTAGACGTGAGTCACTGTGAAACGTGTACAAGATGAATTATTTATATTAAATATGTACATCTCGAGTGACGAACAAAAGGTTATAAAGTATTATCTTGTTTACTTGCTTCTGTACACAGCATGCGACGGAAAGCGGCGGTAAGAGCCGCCGCGTTTGGGATGGGTCAGGAAGTAGGTTGTTACTTGTCACAGGGTCATTGATCTTTCTTATACATATATGACATTTTTATAAATCCAAGACAACATAAAAGTGCACAATTATTTATTTATTAGAACATTACTACTCCAAATACTTATTACGAGAAAACGATACATTGCTTATATTAATAAACAACAGCTATAACAAATATTATTATTATTATTTATATACCTACATAATACATATCAATCGAATTTATACATTTCAAATTTTCAAATGACTCCCATATGATTTTTTATCTGTGCATCAGTGACCGTTAACGTTAATCGTCTGTATCGATTCAAACACCAATTAAACCGTTATTTACCGATTTAAATAAATAGATATCTAGGATATCGATATAAATCTAATACGGGGTAATAAACAAGTTTCCGAACAATTAATTGAGAAACTACCGTCCGATGCAGTTTCACTGGTTAGTAGTTAGTACTGTCCTCCAGTTTGTAATGAACTAAAGCGATATTGTTTTAGTTATAAAGTTATATTACTTTCTATTTATATTTCTACACTCATATTATAGTTATTTTTACTTCAAAAACGGAAGAGTAAAAAAATAATAAAGATTTCATATTATTAGTTCCTAAATATTATTTAGATGTGCTTGCTGTTTACTAAATAGGTTTGATGTCGGTGCACGGGCTTAATACTTAGTGATTAGTGCTTGGCACCGACTTCAAACCTATTTTTTGAAGTCGGTTAATAAAGAAAAAAACATTATTTTTGGAAGCGTGCAATAGGTAAGTTCAATTTTGAAAATGATTTCACCAAAATCTACCATTATTATACCTGAGTGAATAATCTTATCGTTTTCTTTTCTATCTCAGTTCAAAGTTAGAGAAGCTAGCTTTATTAAAAATTATCAATCTAACATCGTCAATCTCCAATTACTGAATCTATTTTTATGCGTCTCGCACACTTTTACTTCCAAAACACAATGTCGAGTCACGAAGGTGCTATCAATTTAATCTTTGAACTTTAACAATAGCTATCGCCTCGCTTCCTATAGGTAGCAGGTTCGATGCCCATGTAATCTAGTGTAATCCCAATAGCGGATAGTTAGTGCTTATTGACGCCCGGTAGTACCCGGTCCCCGGTACACGGATCAGCGGATAACCGGCTTATCCGGGATCACTGCTACATTATGTGCATTAGTTTTAACGTGATGTATAATGATCGTTATGTACCTAAACGATGTTACAAGCTAATTTTTACGGATATTTTAAATGCATTGTTTTTTATACATATTTGTTGATTGCATTACCTAAACCATTTGTAAAGTTATTGATTGCTTGTACTTAGGTAATTTAAAGTTGGATTACTAAAATTTTGACTTAAAATAAGTAAGTTTCTGTAGAATAATATGTAAAATTATCCACAAACACATTTTTTAATATTATAATAAACTGGACGAGATTAACTTTAAATGAGTTATTACTTATTAAATATTTCACACCTAATTTAAATTGGGGATCAAACCTTTAGACCTTTATACGGACTAATCTAATTGGTATGTTATAGGGTCTCTTCACATAGTATAACCTTACATACTTATACATCAAAGTATACCATAGGCATATCCTGTCGTTTTAACTTTTAAGTATATCGTGAAATGCACATAAAATGGGTGATCGAAAGCTGTTTTAGTACATATACCTACTTATAAATATGTAAAGAGAACCTAAATTAAAAATGCCAATCCATGATCTTCACAAAACTGTACCATTATAAAATTTATAAATCCGATAAGATGTAGCTAGGCACTCCTAACATTGAAAACGTAAGCTCGGGGGATTATCGACGAGGAATCGCAAACGAATAACATGTGAAACAAGCGTGAAATTAAAACCAACCTTCTAATATCATCAAAACATATTACAATGTTTGGATACATCGCTAATGTAGCGTAACGCGTATAATTTTTGAAAGGAATAAAAATATTATTTGTTCATTCTTGTTTTTGTAAGGTTTTTAGCAACGACGGTTTTTTGATTCTTGATACGTCCTTAAACTATCTCTGTCCATACTATGCAATAGTAGTAACTGCTTGCTTTTTGCAAGGTGCACATTCTAATAGTATTATAACTCATTAGAAACGAAAATAGGTTCTTATAAGCATTACAATATTTTTTATTTTCTTTCAGTGTATAAATCTAGGATATTTTCACAACCAGACTGTTGTGCACACGTGCAAGTAGACGAATGTATTTAAATTGGAAATAGAAAAAAAAATCTATTTCCACATCTCTCTCTTCAAAATAAAACACAGCATATATAATTATAATGGCAATAATATTGTCACCATGTGTAAGTGTTGGTTAAAATAGTTAAAAACAAATGCAGCATGATTTCGTTCCTTTAATAATCAACCTGAATGCCATCTAGCGGTGATTGCACTCATTTATTTGCATTGCTGTCGCGTAAATTCCACTTTTCTTTTAACTTACTGCTAACTAGGTTCTTAGTTCTTAGTAACGGGGGAATGAGGCTAAATAAATTCTAAATTACGTTGTCTCGCCCTGGGAAATGTGTGAAGTCGATTGTTTGTTAAACATGTTTGTACATTGATATAGCTATTGAAAAATTTATAATCAATATCATATGAATTACATACCGAGATTGTCCTTTTATTTACATTTTGACCAGCTCCATTCTAAAATTTCGAATGCGTTAAATTGCAGAATATAACTAAATTTATGAAAGTAAAGAAAATACCTCTATACTTGGTTTACTGTGGGACGTATACGAAGGAATCTTGCAGACGACGAGGACACTAGGAACATAACTTGTTTCAATTCACATTTCTTTATCACTTTATTGTGCAACAGTAGAAACTATTAGCATAACATATTTCGAACGGACCTGAGCTCATCAATTCCAACGATCCTAACGGTTTCCAAGGTTAGCTAAATAGCATTTAACTTAACATAAAAATGTTTAATAATAAAGGAGACATTTTCAATTAATACGAGTAAAACCACGGGTAAAACTAGTGCAAAAATAAAGTTGCAGAGAGCGCAGCACGCAGCACACGTCTCGAAAACCATCCCAAGTTTGCGATTTGTTGAAAACTTTAAGTAAAAAGTAACGAAGGCTTGTGATTTTGTTTCTATCCGCTCTAGTTTTGCGCTGGGACCGGCAATACAATAGTTATTTATTTCTGTTATAGCGAAAGGAGATTAATATTATTTGTCCCAAAAGTAAAATAATCTGATACAAACATCTACGTTGTTCTTGTATTTGTTTAAGAATTAAAAGTAGGTGTACAAAATGATATTCATAAACATATCGCACAGGAATGAAACATAAAAATAAATAATATGTATTGGATAAAGTGATTTATTTGATTTCTTATATTAATACTTCATTGCTCAAAACACAACGAAACTTAATCTAATTATAAATGAAAACAATTGGTCTTACCGCTATAGCGTTTTCTTCCAGACAACAAGTTCAGGGAGAAAAAGTGAAAGGATTCATTCAAGATATCTGAGGCATATTCTATCGCTAAAGACTAGTTACTTTATTCAATTTCGAATTCATCCAGACTATTGTAGTAAAGTTGGTGACGCTGAACGACGCGGGTCGCATACGTCCTGGCCATTGTCATTTAATGCGATTGAAGGGATGAGCCTGAAATAATATATGCATAACTAAGGATTTACGTATTATCATATCATTTAAATGTATCTATTATTCTTAGAATTGTTGCAATTATCCTACAAATATTCCTATTTTCAAGCTTTGTTTTTGACAGAAACCTTCCGCTCCAAAGATACGGCTTTTATAATTCGCCAATTATAATTTATAGAACAGAGAACAGCCTCCAATGACATGTTTCTATGTCACGTATAAAAATAAACAAACAGAAGACATAAAATGAGAACCTCAAAAATAATAGCACGCTCGCGTCAAAGCATAAAATAAATTACTTATGCTGTAATTACAATTAATATTTAATGTAGGTACTTTAGCAATATCAAACAGGCGAGTTTACATTTTGATAGGAGACCTAGAATCGGTACATTGTTATATTTCACACAAAACACAACCTTATTGCGGCGCAATAAGATCGAATGTGTTCAGATAGCGGTGTTTAATAAACATATTAGGTTGTAAAGACAACAAACGCAAGGAAAAGTGATTAAATTTCTCTTTTACGTGAACAAGCATTTAATTACTTCTTAGTAGCTAATTTAAATTTATTGCTGTTTCATAAACCATGTATTCTGGGAAGAAATGGCAGAAGCGTAGATATATGTATTTCTTAAGTTTTCAATTCCTTATAGAGGTATTGAGTCTTGATTCCAAACCCGCTTGTACTGAGAAAACCCAATGATATATTCATGATTAACACGATGGTTTACGGGCTAGTGATCTAATCAAATAGTTTCTAAAACCTATTAAAGATATTTAGGTATCATTCTCTAATAATCTTTTAGTGTACAAGGTGTAGTACCTATATATACATATATATTATATTCAAATTCGAACCTTTATGTATTTACAAAATTATTTATATAAGCAGTTTTGAATCGTGACGTAGAAAGTGCCTTATAAAATTCTTACCGAATTGTTATTTATTTTGATGATTCAAAAATGTGAATCAACCTTTAATTTAAAAAATCGTTACTCCAGGAGACACGTTTTTCCAAACAAAATGTATATCTAGATTTAAAGGTTCTTCCCAATAAAAGGTCCCGTAGGAAAGTTCCGAACAACCGCCAACCAAAAACTAATTTGGCCCTAGTTCTGAAGGTCGGGCCAAAACTTACGGACACCTGGTGACTTTGTTAATGCAATTTTAAAGTAAGTTTATGTTTGGGTAAACATTGGTGTAATTACGGGATTCTGATGGTTTATAAAGAGGCGTGAGAATGGGAATTCTGGAACTTCTTATACCATGTTGTTCTGCTTATTTTCTCTGCTTATTTCGTTTTAAATAAATTTAGATTACCCATATTCAAAATTATGGGTGAAAAATATAAGTATATCGGATGGGCAGATACTAGAACGTGGAAGAATTTTATCAGATTATGACGTATTGATATTGTAAATATTCTTTCGTGTGAGAATTAAGCAAAGAAAAATCAATGTTAATCAAATTAAATCAGTACTTTTTGTTCGAAAAATCAATAAATATTTCTATAGAATATAGATCCTTATCCAATCAAGCCTTTCCATTTATCATGTTGTTTAAATAAGTTAAGATTCTAATTACATAATTGATTTAAATCACGTCAAACTTCAAGTTATTGATGAATTTCCAAAGGAGGCAGACACAATTAAAACTAATCAAGCAATCAACAGTTAGTCTGCTTTCAAAGAGTTTCGCGATTAATGTTTTCATTTATTCGCCTTTCAATCCGGGGCCAGACAAGAGAACACGGCCAAAACAAAAAGTCGTTCATACAGTCGGTTGTCGTCGGAAGTGGCGCAGTTTCAATTAATCCGGGTTATAGCGGGTTATAGCCCGCAGCGCCTTTACAGAACAAATCTATTTACGGAAAGGCTTTTTAAATTGAAATAGGTATAGGGTTTTTTGATGTTTTTTTGTGTTGCGCCTGGGTTTTCGAAACGAGCTGTATTTTTAGCGCGTCTCGTTTCAGCGAGCCTTAATCTGGGTTTTCAGGGAGTTTTATATGTTTTACATGCTCTAAATTGTTTAGGGAATTTGTATATCTAGCCGTGAATATGTTTTTAATCATAAGTGGGTTACAATGAGCGATTCATAGGAATTATCATTATGAAATGATTAGTTGGTATTTACTATTTAGTATTTACTATTTATTCATTACTAGTTTTCCGCCCGCGGCTTCGCCCGCGTTTTCAGAGAAAAACCCGTTCCCGTAGGATTTCCGGGATAAA
>CAJQZN010026584.1:0-23966 GCA_907164685.1 Colias eurytheme
TGGGCAGGTTATAGTAAAAGAATCATGTAAATCGGTGTAGAAACACCAAAGTTATACATGAAATACGTTATAAGTCATCGCGCGTGAATACAGAATCATGCCATAAGGATTATTTTTGTGTATCAGTTGCCGCGTTCGACGCGCTTCGCGGCGGGAGCTATAAAAAGGCGGCAGGTCTGCACCCGTTTCGCGTTGTTACGGCATCACGTGTGAACGGCTGAACCGATTTCGATAATTCTTTTCTATTATATTCCTTGAAGTACGAGGATGGTTCTTATGTAGAGAAAACGTAAATATGTACCACGGGCGAAGCCGGGGCGGACCGCTAGTCATAAATAATATCCTCGTCGAAAGGACCATTGTATTTTGTTAAAGCATAAAAGTTATTATTTCACTATTATTATTAGACAATGACGATGTGAATAAAACAATGGTCGTCTTAGAATACGCATGATCCACGGACCACAGTATCAAGAAATATTTTTTGTAGATAGAGACATTTTATTACACTAATCTACACAATACAAACAGTGGCGTAGCTAGGGGGACAAGGGCCCTGGTGCATAGGGAAAGAATCGGGCCCTCCTCCTCCCCTCTTTCCGCGTAGTTTGAACTTATATTTGCGTTCAAAATTATTGATAAGAATAAGAATAGAAAACAGTAAGTGAACTTATCCCTAGTAGGCTAAATCCATACGTCGTCTCGATTAGAATCTCCATGTGTTTAATAGAAGAAAAAGGGAATAAATAAACAACGACGCACATGACAATATAGAATATTTATTATAAAGATGAGATTAATTAATGGAAAAAACGATTTTTAACAGAATTCCCCGCCCAATTCACAATCTCTTGCGCGCTTTAATTTTTGCGAATTCGTCTATAATTTCACTCAAATCCAAGTTTGATGCCGCCTCATTTTTATTGCAATCCATTATAAATACGAAAGTAACTCTGTCTGTCTGTCTGTTACTCAATCACGCCTTAACTACTGAACCAATTTGCATGAAATTGGGTATAGAGATATTTTGATACCCGAGAAAGGACATATAGGCTACTTTTTATCCCGGGAAATAGGATAGGTTTTATCCCGGAAATACCACGGGAACGGGAACTATGCGGGTTTTTCTTGCCTGCGCGGGCGAAGCTGCGGGTGGAAAGCTAGTAACAAATAAAAAAAGACTATTAGTATCGATGGAAACGCATAGCATAGGCAGCTATTATATTTTCGTAGCGCAGCTGATAGCTGCTTAGCACATCTCTGGTGGAAAAACACCCTTTTGCTAAGCTTAGCAAAGCAATAAAGTCCATGTGGATCATGGAGATATACATATTATGGAGACGACACCGCCTACATCACTTATGTTCCGCTCAACATACGCCATATGGCGTAACTGCACGCTCATTTTTTATTTGTTTTAAAGTGAAACGCATCATATATGCCTTCGTGTGCGTTACGATATTGCACAAATAATACGGAAAAGTGCAAAGGAATATTTTTTATCGGTAAGTACCTAACTAGATAATTTTTAAAACTTAGTTAGAGCAAAAAAATGGCGCACAGATTTTGTTCGTGGTGTCTCCTCCATACGTAGTAATATTATCTCAATGATGTGGATAGCATATTTATAAAAAAAAAACGCGAGCTTGTTTTACGCATATAAAAACATTTCTCTATGATTAAAGATTTCGATATAATTTCAATGCATGTAACTACAATTTTGTAAGGATAAGAAATAAAACTGCGTAAGTAACAACAAATATCAATTTATTATCTACAATAATATACATAAAGGTCCAGTGATGATAAATCACAGTGACAACACAGATAATTATTTTTTAATTAAGAAAAAAAAGTATCATAAGCCATATTTTAACACTAAGAAAAATTTTCATATTTATTTTTTGAGCACATTTGAGAAAAGATACAGATACTTAAATATAAATAATAACATTGTATATATTAATAGTATAAAAATAATAAAGTAAAGACTTCAAAATGACTACAGTGCATTGGGGTAATAATATAGGTAAGTAGCAAATTTATTTTTGAACACTTTCTACTGTAAAAATTTACTTAGTTTAACTCTTTCCCTTTCTTAAATTTAGTATGTACACATGCCTGGAAGAGACCTCTTTTTAGCATTAAGGCTGCCACTTTCTTTTAGGCTACAAGGAAGTGATTTCATTCTAGTTTTTTGAATATTACGTACATCGTCATCTTATTGTACCAACAGGTCACAGGATATCCTTAATTAAAAATTTTGTCATTACCCCAAAGCATCCAACCTTATACAGGGTGTCCCACTATTGGTATACTAAGCGCGAAGGGATTTGTAGTTTTGCATACACTGCTCACGTAAAAAATATTTAAACAAAAAAATTACGTCAAAAATTTTTTGCTAAATTTTTCCTGAAAATTCATGTTTTCTTCTCTAGCTTCGCGCAGCCGGCATATACCGCTTCTCTAATGTGAGCATTTTGTCTATGAAAACATAATCTTAAACGATAGCTCACGTTCTGGTAGCAAAGTTGGGCGGGTTGCTTGTTATGGGTGTACACATAGAGTTTTAAGAATTCATCTATTTGAAAAAAAAATGTGTCTGGAATTTTATAAGTATTTTTTACGTACTCAGGGTATGCAAAACTATAACCTCCTTTGAGCTTAGTATACCAACAGTGGGAAACCCTGTATAAATGCTTATACTAGCATAGGAAATGATAATAAATTCATACAAAGAATATTATAGTCGTTAAGAGATCAAGACAGCTAAAATTCGATAAAATGTGCAACTACGTATGTATAATAATTAATAGATAAAACATTCAATTCCTTCATTATAATAAATATTTATCAACTAATTTATACATCAATTTGCGTCTATTGTATTTTTCTAGATGGGCAAAATATCATATTCAAAAGCAAGCTCTATTTCTCTATTGATAAATAAGAGCAAAAAATACATTCTATATTTTGATATACAAAATAAAATGCATTTAAATATTAAATTTTATACAATATATAGTGAAACCTGGTTAAGTGAGACATCAAGGGACCTGCAATGTTGTTTCACTTATAGAGGTATTCCACTTACCCAGTGTCTCAGATATACAGGTATAAATAAATATCTGTCTCATTTACAGAGGGTTCCATTAATAGAGGTGATAATACAGGTTATTTCAGTTATACAGGTGCGATCATTAAATAAAATATATGGTAGGGTAGAATAAGAATGAGTAAACAAACAATGTTACAGAGGTTTATGCATATAAAATTTACTCGCTGTCTCAGTTATAGAGGTAACTATGATGATAAATCGAAAGAACAAATCCCAGATATAGAGGTTTACCTCGTCCCACTAACAGAGGTAATTCAGTGTCAAAGTGTTGGGACCTCAGCATTCCAGGTCCCACTTAACCAAGTCTCACTGTAATTCATTTTAATAATCTCAACTTGTTATAATATTAAAAAGAGATTCTCTAAATCTGAATCTGAAATCTGAAAGGAATGTTTAAGTAGGTAAGTACAAACCAATAATTGTTTAAAAGCAATTTTATATAATTATATCATCACATAAAATAAACGGTAAAGTCAAAATACAGTATGTAATGAAGTTATATCAGTTATACCTTACTCAATAATATCATGAACTACACAAACACAGATCGTCTTTTGTTAATAATATCATAAGTAAAGTGTAGAGTAACGAACACTTCTATCTTCAAAATCGGCACTCACACACGATTAGGCGTTAAAGTAAGATGGCATGCTACGAATGTCGTGAGCGAAAAAGAGACAACCTAAGTGAAATGCGGCTAATTAGCCACATTTCCATTCATTGTCTAATAACATATCTACACTTTTGAGTCTTTTGACTTATCCTTGTAAGCAGTTATAGAATATGTATGAGTTAAACAGCAGGAATATAATAGGAAAATAATAAATAATCTCATAAAATGCATATAGGTACACTATGTACTGTAATATTTTATATTACTATATGATATTATTGTATTAACTTAAAAATAGCGAAGAACAATAATTAATGGATCATGGGTACAATAATGGATCCGATCGATAAAATTTCGGAATCCTATAAAATTTCTTTCAATTTTAATCCTACAATACTTCATAAATTTTCATTAAAATAAGGCTTTTTTATAATAAATAGAATATGCTATTCCGCATATTTTTGTTATTACTTAATATTTATTGCCGGTTTCCTTTCTATTTACAAGTAAGTACAATACCATTCAAAATATTATTAAGTTTTTACATTTTGTTTTAATTCATTGGGATATCAATTTCATACAATAATTATTTTCCTTGCGGGAATTTCATGCATGCAACACTTTTATCAGAGACAATTATTTTTTGTATAGGTAGTGTATTTTCATTAGGTCCATTGCCCAGTTTGTTTACATTTCTCGCGTTTTTAAAACATTAAAGCTATCGAGTATGATATTAAAGTATTATTGCTGTGACATGAATTTACGCAAATTCTAGACGGTGTCGCAATATCGTCATTGACAGATATCAAAAGACAATTTGTAAGCTGGCAATAGCTTTTTAATTCTTCAATCGCAATCTCTTTAATCTATGCATTCCAATTTAAAAACATTCTTAATTCAAACTATTTTCCCGCGTCGCGTCAGTCTCACCAATTAGGTTTTTTATGCGTGATTGTCCATTGCTGGTACGTGTTATTGGGGTCACATGGCGCTAAGCCCAAAGTGCGCGAATGCGGTTGTAATGTCAAACAGTGACTGTGCAGTCTGTGGATTATGTGTTTATGCTCGTCGTCGTACCTGGTGAAAAGAAAATATATTAAAAATATAATAAACAAATAAATAGAGAATAGAAAATAAAAACATCATGAGGCACTTCGTTCTTCGAACGTAGGGTTCGAATACCATGATCGATTTTCATATTTTTTTTAAATGTTTAAATAAATTGCGTTAAATGCTTATAAGTTAATACTAACAATTTAAAAATAATTAGATACATTGAACAAATCATTTTTGTTACACTAAAACTCTCCAGAATGCCATTCAACGGAGAAAGAACTTTTCCGTGTTAATCCAGAAAATGAGCTTAAAATGTAACGTACCTACGTTCAATTGTAAAATATGTTTGTCAAGTAAATACAACAGTTAATATAATTCAAAACTTGAGAATTATTACTAATTAAACTCAATTTATCGAGTGCTACAATATTTACACATATGTTCCGAGGCAATTGCGTAAGTTCATTGTTCAGAGTGTAATACGATACGTATAAATAGAAGGTTATGTACATAATATAATACAGACAATTAAATATTTAACAACGCAAAAATAATAATAAAAATAGCTAAAATTTTGTCAAAAATTCACGTTGCACGTGTAATTTCAAGTAAGAATTCATTTTTAAGTAATAAACTTTTTAAAAGAAATTACCTACAACGAAGTTTCCCACTCCCACTCTAACATAAAAAAAATATGTTTTTGTATTTTTTGGGAAGGTCCGTAAAAATATCTTACCCCATGTCCCCATAGCCTAGTACCCACAACACAAGCCTTAATTGAGCTTACTGTGGGACTATGTCGATTTGTGTAATAATGTCCTATAATATTTATTATTATTTTTATTATAGTTACATACCTCCACGGCCCATCAACCGTGCCGAGCCTACAAATCGCCTGTTTCACACTATCGCTATCAGCTTCCACACATCTCTCGCCTACGCCGAGCTGGCCCGCTTCGTTCAAACGAAATAGTTGGTTGTTACCCGCCCCGTGGCATGTTGATGTACCTGAATATAAAATAAACAATATAAATATAGTTAAACTAGCCGCTCCGGGCGGTTTCACCCCCGTAGCTCCTCTCCTGTTGGTCGAATTCACATTCCTCGATAAATGAGCTACCACCGAAAAATTTATTCAAATCGGACCAGTAGTTCCCGAGGTTAGCGCGTTCAAACAAACAAACTCACCAGCTTTATAATATTAGTATAGATAAAAAAGAGCGTGTGTGCACATGTGTCAGAAGTGAAACTTCTTTGACAAGATTCAAAGATACCAAATTTGGCGCCTTACTCCATGACGTGTGGTATTCCCATGTCACGACCTTGAAATTTTACTCTCAACGTCTCTTTTTTTAGTTTTAGAAGTTTCACTTCAATAATAAACAAAGACACGCTAGTTACGGCCCTGCCTTCATACGAAACTTGATGAATACGCCGTTCGCACGGGAATAGAATGTGGGTCCGATTTCCCTGAGTTAGCATCCAAGCTTACGTCTTTATAATTATTAAAATGTATAAATTCATTCTTTAACTCCGGTCTGCATCGTGCAGACATGGGTGTAAAGTCTCAATTTAGTAATTAAATGTAGTTTCTAAGTATATCTGAGTTTCTTTTGGGGCCTCCGGCTGCGGGAAATGTAATTCGCTTTTATAAAATTAACTTATGAATCATCAATACATATAATAAAATTCTAGAAAAGTGGTGTCTGTACAATGAAAATATGTAAAAAAAAATTAGCAGGGGTTATTACTAAATCGATCCCAAACCCAAAACTGTTGTTAAAAAAATTTTTGTCTGTTTGTCTGTTTGTCGGTTTGTCTGTTTGTCTGTATGTTTGAACACGCTAATCTCAGTAACGGCTTATCCGATTTAGATGCGGTTTTCACTAATATATTGTGGTAAGCTTCATTTAACATTTAGTGTTTATTTCATGTCAATCGGTTCATAAATAAAAAAGTTATGACCATTTAAGTAATCACAGCGAACATTTGCTAAGGCATTCTATACATGAATTACTTTATTACGTAA
Source organism: Colias eurytheme (assembly GCA_907164685.1). NCBI lineage: Eukaryota > Metazoa > Arthropoda > Insecta > Lepidoptera > Pieridae > Colias > Colias eurytheme. Next base: position 6,817 of record CAJQZN010026584.1, read on the forward strand.
ATTATACGCTAAAGTTATTCCTTGACATGTCCAGATGATCATATCGAAAGTCCCCCCCCGTGGGGGGGGGGGTGGTTATGCTGAGGGGGTAGTAGGGGGGGTCAAAGGACCTTTATTTAGATTTTTGCTCATAAGTCTAAAACCTGCACAAATAGCATTATGGTTACTTCTAGGTAAATTTTCTATATAAAAGGTCTTTGAAATTATGTTGTAGGTATTATATTTTTAACCCCCGACGCAAAAAGAGGGGTGTTATGTCCGCTATGTGTGTTTGCGTGTCTGTCTGTGCCACCGTAGCTCGCTAACGGGTAATACGAATTAGATGCGTTTTTTTGTTACATTAGTTGTTTATTATATTATATTATTATATAGGGGTAAGTGGGAATGAAAAAAACGAATGTTGTCGGTTATATCCAAGTGATATATCAAATGAAAATAGACGACATGTCAGAAACAATTAGTCAAATTTTATCAAAATCGGTTCATCCATTTATTTGATATAGGGGTAAAAGTGGGAATAAATAAATGAATTTTATCAAATATACTCAAATGACGTATCTAATGAAAGACATGACGTGTAAAGTACAATAAGACATATTTTATCAAAATTGGTTCATCCATTTATTGGATATAGGTATAAAAGTGGGAATAAAAGTTGTCAAATAATATACCCAAGTGGCATATCAAATGAAAGGGCATGACCTGACGTGAGAAGTATAATGAGGCATATTTAATCAAAATCGGTTCATCCATTTATTGATTTATAGCGGTAAAAGTGGGAATGAATAATCGGATGTGGTCAAATAATATATATCAAATGACGTGTGAATTACAATTAGTCATGTTTTATCAAAATCGGTTAATCTGTTTATTACATATAGGCACTTAGGGGTGATAGTGGGGATAAATAATCCAAACGGAGTACCAAACGAAATGATATGACATGTAGGTAGAGATTGTCTAATCTAAAAATGAACGCCCCTCCACTGTGTTAACGCTCACATTCAAAGTACGTGTATAGACGCAATACACACAAATTGGTCTGCCTCATTGGTCGTTCAGTCCTCCAGTCCTGTCCATGCCCGAACGACAGGACCAGTTGGCCAACTAGTGCATAAATGACGCGATGCACGACAGAACGGACGTGTCATTCCGTACATAGCGCGCTCTCCCCGCCATACAATGCTAGGCACCTGAACTGATCGCCCGATTAGTTGACAAATCAGTGCGCCAAAGTCAAAGTTTGCAGTAGAATCGCCGCGCGCACACATATAAAAGTGGTTCAATAATTATTTGTCCTCACACATTGAAACAATTAAGTTTAGTGGAAGGGCGTTCATTTTTAGATTAGACAATCTATACATATATAGGTATGATTAGACATGGTTTAGATCAAAATCGGTTCTGCCATTTACTAGGGGTGAAAGGGAAAAGTTGAAAGTCTGTGAAAGTAGAAGGAATATGGGAGCGGGAGAATAACCACATCCTGGAAATTTTGAACTCTCCTGTACCTAAGTTTTATAGCTCAGTTTAGTAATAAATTTTACTAACAGTTCTTTTGTGTTATTATTTATTTTATTTCTTAACTGTATAATAATCTGTAAGTACTTATAATTTAGTTGTATATGATAGTACGTGTTTCAAGACGTGTTTACTCAATAATTGTGTGTTAAGTAGTAACTACTATGCAATCACTATTCCACGCGGACGAAGTCGCGGGCACAGCTAGTATGATAATATATTTATTGACATAAAGTCCAACCTATTACTAAAAAGTAAAATTCTTAATTGTATTTAAGTATAATAATTATTCCATCTTGTTGTACAATATACACAAATTTAGAATTTATTTTATCAAATTTCTTTTTTTTATAGCGTTTGTAGTACGTTTATGCAATTTTACGTATTTTGCACGCCTCATAAGCGAAGCGTTGAGGTGGGTACTACTGTCACTTCGCGCAAAACATCTGATTTTTCAAACTTAAAATGTCTTTATGTATTATACATTGCACTTGTAAGATAATACATACATACACATTTTAAGAAAAAACACTATTTTTAACGTTCATGATATTTTTGATGGCATTTTTGTTATTTAAACTAGTTAAAAAACAGTTTAAAAAAGTTCTGTCTTGGACGTCCGTGTGTCTGTATGTGCGGATCCTTTTTCTTGTTAACACGATAGCGACCGAAATACTTTACTAATCGAGTCTTTTTTTTTCTCTTACGCTTGAGTATGCTCAGGAATAGAACCCTTTCATTTTTCAGGGTCTGATTCGATGTGGTTTAATTGTTATTAAATAAACAAAAATAATAATTAATAAATATTTATAAAAAAAAATATGAGGCGTGGCGTATTTACAAACTATACATAGCCAGAACGCAACCATAGGAAACTGCTCGTGTATACTTTGTAATGCTGTTTTTAAGTTTGTTATTACAAATTATACACGAATTTTGCGTACTGATCATGTATACTTTGTAACGCGGATGCTTGCTTCTTCGTTCCAAACTATACACGATCAGTACGCAAAATATAACTAAATATACCTACTACATCACTTACGCTTGAGCGAAATAATAAATAAGCGTAAGCAATCAAAGACTTGTACAGCTATATCTATCTACTTTTATTCTTCTCGATTGATTCAGTAAAATATGGAATAAAATATTATTCGGTGAGCTTAGAAAAATTAATAGGTAACAGATATAAGGGTTACCTGTGTGTTAGGTTAGGTTCGTGTTTTTTTTAACTACACAAAAGTAGAAGCACCGCGAAGCGGGGCTCCGTCGCCTCGCAACCGTCTTCTTCTGGACTTATTAGGTTCTTACATTTTAGCACTATTGTCAATTATAAGTCGTGCAGTATAGACGGGAACGAAGACACAAGCATCCTCGATACAAAAAATATACGACCAGTACGCAACATTACATAGTACATACACAATACGTGACATGCATTTTGATAATAGATTTCAAAACAGCAATACAATAATATAAGCGCGAGCAATGGAAAGACGCCGCGCTTACTCCGAAACATACACGATTAGTCCGCATGCGTACTGGCGCTGTATATTTTGGAGCGCTATTCTTACTTACTTCACTACAAAGTATACGCGAGTACTTGCGTACTGCTGTTGTATAGATTGGAAGAACTTTGTAAAAAAGTTATTTCCAAACTATACGTGATTAGTTTCACACCGTTGCGTACTGGCCTTGTATAGTTTGGAAAGACGCTGAGGCGTGCACTTTTGGATTTTCCAAATTATTTTAATTTTACGAACCCAATTTTTTTAATTCATATTCTCTAAAATTTATGAGGGTAAGTTTCATGCCCCTTTGGGCTGCCAATAACATTTTCAATTATTAATAATCAAGTATTCAAAAACACCCAATTAATATTGTAAATTGGAAAATTATTATCAATATAGAAACCTACTAGCCAATATCCGGTCATGAAAATTGAAATAGTAGTATTTTTTGACCTTGTCACACAGAAAACTGTGTTTCTATACAAAACAATTATTTCAACAATGAGTTAAAAATCTAGTAAATTCTATGAGAATTAAACGTCGAAGTTATTTTCCAATTATATTCATGTGTTATGAATAAACACACATTTGGAGTGTGAAGTAATTTCTCACCATTTTAAATTAACAGATGCGTGACGAAAGCTATTCGTCACACGCAACCAAATATTTCTCGTGTCTACTATTTAACGGTTCTAAGAAAAGTTTATTTGAGGAATTATAAATATTATTTACTAGATTTCCGCCTGCGGCTTCGCCCGCGTTTTCAAAGGAAAACCCGCATAGTTCCCATTCCCGTGGGATTTCCGGGATAAAACCTATCCTATGTGTTAATCCAAGTTACCCTCTATATGTGTGCTAAATTTCATTGTAATCGGTTCAGTATTTTATGCGTGAAAACCATACATACATACATAATTACAAACCTTTCCTCTTTATAATATTAGTATAGAAGTATAGATATAAAAAAAAATAATACTAACATAATGGTTATTTGACTCAAAAGAAAATTTTGGATAGAACAAAATTCGATTGACTAAAAATTTATCGTGAACCTGGCAACGGGAGATTAAAATATATCAGCAAGACAGAATTTTACAATTTAAATTAGTTATTCAACTTACCGATATATGCTGGAGCCGCTTTGCCCATCGTATCCAGACAGACACCAGTGGCTTTATTCTTAACCATACCCCAATGCACATTCTTAGGCAATTTCGGGAACTTATCGTATACGTCATATGCTACATTTTCCATAAACCAGCCAAAGCTCTTACACTTTAACTTATCCCTGAGCGCGATCTGTTCACTTATATCACCCATATCTAAGAATCTGGCCATTGGCTCCCTCGTATAGAAATATTCCTTATGCTCCTCGTCAAACCAAGTCTCGATAACTCTCTTGTAGTTAATGGTAATGAGCGATCCTTTACGGTTCTTTGCTAAGTTCCCGAAAGAGTAGGGCATGAATGCGCGATATACATGACCAACTCTAGAACACGGAACCCATTCAATACTTCCACCGCATTGCCATATTTTGAAACTTAACTCAAAGTTCTCTCCACCCCAAACTAATAGGCCAGGGTCGTAAGCCCCAATCTCCAAGAAGTATCGTCTGTTTATAGCAAATAGACCACCAGCGTGCGTAGGACTCTTGTATGGTTCTGATTTGTGTTTGTGCTCATTAGCTTCTCTATCGGGTACTTCGTTTTCTTTATAAAGCATTCCCCATTCAAATATTCCTCTGTAATTTGTTCCGTGTTGGTACACCGGTCTGTATTCAAATGTTCTATGATCAATGCCGTCTATCACTGGGACAGTCATGATCCTATAGTCCCTGTAAATGGGAGCAAGGAGTGGAGGCAACCAATTAACATTGACCTCACAATGTGCGTCAAGGAATACGATGACGTCACCAGTAGCTTCTTGGGCACCCCTAGATCTTGTTCTAATAAGTCCCTCCCTTTGAGTATTTCTTATGAGACGAACTTTACCGTTCCATCGTTTTATGTAGTTATCGAGATTTTGTTTGAGGTTGTCTTTATCAGAGAAGTCGTCGACCTGTGAACGTTAATTTTTTTCGTAAACTTGTGGGATACACTAAGCTAAAATAATGTGAATGAATTGCCGAAGTCTTTGTATGACAACTCGTACCTAAAATAATTATTTTAAATACGAAGAGAAAAAATCCAGTTGTACTAAAACTATTCATAAATGATCTAGGTAGTTACCTTTTATTATAATAATAACGTGCTTGCAGAATCACCCATATATTTGATAATTCTTTTGAATTATTATAGTAGTGACAATAAAAGCTAACATACCATAGAAATCTAAATAACAAGACACTAGAAGTCGTAAGCGCGCGTGACCTTGTCGCCACTCAGGTGACTTTCACAACACCAGCGTGTTCGTCACTGTTCAGTAGCTCTGGAGACGTATGTGTATAAACATGGTGTGTTTCAGCATATCCCATTGCGGAAATTCTTCCACAAATTGTAATTATACTAATAAAGGAATAATATTTCATCGGTAAATATTTCTTTTTTAGAAATAATGCCGTTTTTCTTAAAATTATAGAATATTTACAAGTATTACGAGTGTCACCATAGTAATCGAAATAACAATGAATGACAGTCTACCATTCTTATTATCACGTTTAACACAAAATTCAACCTTATTTCTATGAGTTTATGTTCCAAGTTAAATATCTATTGAAAATTGACAACTTCTGTTGTAGAAAAGCCGAATTTTTTCGTATTGGAACAAAAAGAAATAAAATATCTCATATACTTAGGGATGTTATTCTAAAATAAACCATAAATTCATGCGTTAGGATACATATTAAAAAGCTTAATTTAATATTTAAGTTAGTTTTCACTAAAATCAAGCTGTCCAATAAAAGGCATAGATTACTTGTGTGTACTGTTTAGCTATCTGTTTAAATGTGTTGATTTTGGCGACAGCGGTTTTCATATGAATTATGACATTATAGCACTTCTATGTGTCTTGTTATTTAGATTTCTATGTAACATACTTATCATACATACTTTAAAATAAATTTCAGGGTAATTTACTTACCAATACAATCTCGTGAAGAATATTCGGTGGTGATCGATTTATAACGGAGTGTACAGTTCGCATGAGGACAGAAAAGCCCTCATTGTGAAAAACTATGATCACTGATGTGGACGGCAACTCTTCGGGATAATGCCAGTATTTGCATTCGTCCAAACGCGTGTCGGTTACAGTTCTGGGAATTTATTTAATATATTTTATAGCAGGGCAAGCAAAGGAGCAACATTATTTCTGTGATCACCACTGTATGTGAACGCTAGGGACCCTGCTGATGTTACAAGTGCTCAATTAATCGAAATTACTATGAGTATACACTGCCAAGTATCAACAAAAACCATTAAATGGATTTTGTGTTAAGAGGAATAAACATACATCCATCCATCATCACAAAAATCAAGCTAGTATATATGCAAAATGCTAGACATGTATTAGTAATACACTAATTTTATGCAAATCAACTATAAGACAAAACCAATAACACTGTATTACGAATGTGAAACCAGTTTTTTCAATTCAAAAGCACTATGTTCTTTTCAAACTAATGAATTGCAACTAAATAGCCTTGAGACATATTTTCCATATTATTTTATAGAATACCAGTCCTGATCAGTGACCTTTTTATTACAATGAAATTGGAATCATTAAATTATGCAATAGATCACTGTTCATATAATATTATAGTAAATCAATATTTTTATCAATTCTCAATCTTAGAAAATCGGTGTCCTTTTGAATCAATCAAAATATTATTTGTTTCCTTTGCAACCACATTATTTATAGCATTATTTATTTTTATCAGCATGTTTTGTGTATCTATACTAATATTATAAAGAGGAAAGGTTTGTATGTATGTATGGTTTTCACGCATAAACTACTGGACCGATTTTGATGAAATTTGGCACAGATAATCTTTAGACCCTGAGATAGAACATAGGCTACCTTTTATTGCGAAATATGTAGCACGGGCGAAGCCGGGGCGGACCACTAGTGTTGAATAAATGTTTATTTTTCAGTGACAATAAAAATAAGAAATACTTCAATATCAAGTTGATTGTGGAACAATGCAGTCAGTAATTGGATCAAGAATATGCTTATCGGCATTTTATGGCTATTAACAGTAGCTATTGTTTAAATCAGAGACCATATTCCTCAGAAATATTAAAAAGAACTGGACTATGCAAATGCATATACATACTTAAAATATCTTACATTGATTCTAATCTATGTATGCTCTTGAACTTTTTGTTTTTATTTCACTGTTTGTAGCAGTGATAAATGTATGGATAATGTGTAGAAAAATAAATCAATTGAATTGCCATAAATAGTACCAGTAGTTGTAAAGTATTAAAAATACACTTAAAAACATAAATACAAATGTACATGCAATAAGTTCTTAAAAATATGTGAAACCAACTTTCTACAGTGTGATTGAATTGAAGAGTTTTAAATGTACTAAATCACATAAAAACTCGAGATTGAGAAAACAAAACTTGAATGAAGATGAAATAGTGCTTTAAATTGTAATTATTCCCTGATAATGCTAATAAAACTCTATTCTAAACATATAGAGCTTAAATTTTTTTGAATGAACACTATGGTCTATATGTATGACAGTATATTTTAAAAGAATATCATTTTATGTTATTACTAGCTGTGCTCCACGGTTTTACCCGCAGTGCTCAGCTCCTGTTGGTCTTAGCAAGATCATATTTAAACATGTAGGTACCACGGGCGAAGCCGGGGCGGACCACTAGTATTAGTATAGATATGTTACCTGTTCATAGCAATATCATCGGAAGCAGCTATGTTCATGCCATATTCACTCTCTGATTCCGCTATATCGTTAGCCCTGTCTTGTGCCATGTGGTATGGCTCCCCACCTTCCCCTGGACCCTTCACTTTCAACTTCACTTTTGGCTCGAAATTACCAAGTTCTGTGGAGATAAAATATTGTTACTTCTAATTTATTGATAAGATTGTAGGATTAATTTAAAAATTATAATATGACTACACGTCACATAATTGTAAAAATTGGTTCGTTATTTGTAGAATGTTTAATTTAAAATAAAAATATATAAAAAAACATGCACAATAACTTAAAATGATTAAATTATAGATACTTGGAGTGTTTTTCTTTATTCATCATTTTCAAATTACTTTGTGGTGTTTCAATATAATTAAAACAACAGAAAATAAATGTCTCATATTAGGTACATAGGTATTTAAACTGTTTAACTTTGTATTTGTTCTTATTATCAATGAATTTGTATATTATTGATAATGAAGTATTTTATTAACATGAATTAAATATGTACTTAATTATCAAAAAGTAATTTGAAGTTATATCTAGTATGAAAAAATCATATCAGTTTCAAATTAACTTGCAAGATTACAAACTAAGATTTAATCATTTGATATAGTCTGAACATTACTTCGTTCGTAAGGTACTAGCGATAAAATATAATATACAAGGTATAAACTATAAATGTTTATGCTACACATTGTTAACATTATAACTTGTGTACTATAAAATTTTACGAGTATGACGGCTTTCAATCAAATAACAGCATGTATCGACCGTTGTTTTAATGCATTTCATTTCGTCATACATGAGTAGGAAGCGGGTAGGTAATGCTAGATTGCAGCAAAAACATGTACATACCGGGAATTTGTCTACGGTAAATAACTGTACATGGGTTCGAAATATGACATAAAAATATTTGTAACGTAATCTCACCTGTTTTTAATGTAGGATATACATTCTTGTGGGACTTATAGTATTGAGCTTGTGAATTGGATCCCAGTATTTCTACCGTATCACTAGCAACGTTAGCACGGGAATAATTGTGCAGAGCATAAATTAAAATTAATAAAACTGCACAAACCGCGCTCATACGGATGATCCTACCACGTCTTACATTTGTGATTCTCATTTTTGGAGAATGGAGATATTTCGATTACTGCATTACCATTAAATTAAAAATATAAACAATAGAAACTACGGAGAGATGCCGTGTCGAAAGGAAAGTCAGTCGTGTCGTCATTGACGTTTACTGTATTATTTTGACGTTTGTCAACGTTTACTTTTTCGTTCTGCAACGAAAAATTTGAATTATTTGCAAACTTATCTATCATAAACTTATTTATAATGTAGTAGAAATCCATATTCTGAAGTCATTTTTAAGAAGTCATTTTTGGTACTACAAAATTACAAATATAACTTTTAAGCTAATCCCTAAAGTCAAATAGATCAGTATCCTATTCAATATTTTAAGCAAAAAATAATAATATATGTCAAATTTCAAAACAATCGTTACAAAATTGAATTCGAATTTATTTTAAAAACTGTGTTCTAAGTTTCGACGGATAAATTATTTTTATAAAGTTATAATTTTCTGTTTTAAGTGTTTATTTAAAAGTAATCAAAATGGATAAGAGTAAGTGATATCCGTATGCGCTTGTTTATTAATAATTATTAAGCAACCGAGAGTAGTGGTGGTTTAATAAAATAATATTTGTTTTTCAGCACCAGCATTGACCGTGGAGAACTTTATCGGGAATTGGAATGATGCTTTTCCGAATCATCCTCTTACTGCCGCAGATTTAAAAGTTCCTCATTCTGTAATGGGTGCACTATTTGAAGTATTTGCAAGACTAGGAATTGACCGAGATGCTGTTCTGGTATTTATATTCATTATTTTTTCCCTGTTATAATATTTGTATTTGAAATAATCAATAAAGAGTCATAGGTTTCTTTTGTTGTATCTTGTAGAATATGTACATACTAAGGTGGATCTATTTCAGGCTTATTGAAATTATTGAAAAGTTTGTTTAATTTTCACATTAAAGCTTAGGATGCTTGTTTCATCTTTTTAATCTTCTTATTTCAACACAGAAAGATATAGCAATATATTAGTGATAACATGGAAAAGCATTCATATTTACTACATGTTTCCATGAATATATGAAAACAGTTAAGTGGTTTAGGAGTCCATTGAGGAACATTGTGACACGAGATTTATATATATTAAGATATATATAAATATTGTTTATAGTCTATTCATCAAGAATACTGAATAACAGTAACATAAAATCACTTCTAATTGCCAGTCACCGCCAGACGAAGAGCACAACGAAAACACAGTCTACTACTGGGACTTAATACCAGTGATAAATGTGACTCGAGTTATCAACCACTTAGTGTCTGTCATGCCGCAAGTAGACGCTAAGATAAGCATCTCTCACTTCCTGCAACCTAATATAACAACGTCCCAATCTATATTATTTATTTTGTTCAATTTGATGATCTTCAATGAACAACGGCTGAGCGATATCAAGCCTCAGGAGGAAGAGCTGTTTTCTAAGTCTAAAGAGGTATGTTGGACATTTAATTTTATATTGAACTAGCGGTCCGCCCCGGTTTCGCCCGTGGTACATATTTACGTTTTCTCTACATAAAAACCATCCTCGTACTTCAAGGAATATAATAAAAAAAGAATTATCGAAATCGGTTCAGCCGTTCTCGAGTTATGCGCTTACCAACACATTTTGCGATTCATTTTTATATTAACTATAAGATAAATTAAAGAAGTATGTACTTAAGTTGCTATATAATTTCTATTCAGTGTAAATGATAAGGCTTATTTAGGTACAGACTAGCCTACTGCCTTCAGACCTTCACCTAATATCTATACCAATATTATAAAGCTGAATAATTTGATTGTTTGAACGCGCTAATCTCAGGAACTACTGGTCTGATTTGCAAAATTCTTTCGGTGTGAGATAGCCCACTTATCAAGGAAGCCGGAAGGCTATACAGGGTGTACACTGTAATGTAACCTGTAACAGGGTGTATGGGAGCGTTTAATGTAATATTTTTGGATATTTCTCGTTTTATTTTTAAAAATTTATTATGGCCATTTTACTCAGGTTAAGACTTTCGATATCAGTTTAAAGTTTTTTGTTATCTGCAATAGTTACGGAATAATCGCTTGTGCACACTTAACCCTGTATATCATTACGCTAATACCATCAAGCGGAACCACGCGGGTGAAACCGCGAAGCGCAGCTAGTTATAAATATTGTATACTGGATAACTTAAAATGAAAACTATAATTATATTTTAGTATTTATTATTACTGGTACTATTTCTGTTTTTATCTTACTATTTAGTATTTACTTAGTTTTTGGTTTGAATTGGTTACTCCATGAATGTATTCACATAAATGATTATTCTAATCCTTCAATTTAAATGGTTTAATTCATTTTCAGGTAAACAAGTTGGAGCAGCGGAAGAATAAATTAGTAGAACTGCTCAATGTACAAGCTGAGGAAAAAGGAAAAAGGGCTGAGAGAATAGAAGAGGTAATCCATACTAATATTATAAATGCGAAAGTAACTCTGTCTGTCTGTTACTCAATCACGCCTTAACTACTGAACCAATTTGCATGAAATTTGGTATAGAGATATTTTGATATCCGAGAAAGGACATAGGATAGTTTTTATCCCGGAAATCCTACGGGAACGGGTTTTTCTTTGAAAACGCGGGCGGAAAGCTAGTATTATTATATTATATTTGTAGGCTTCAGGCTCCGAGTTTGATTTAAATGAACACGAAGGTCTCCACAAAATCACTTGGTATTACAATTATGACCATTAATAAAAATAAATAACAAATAAGTTACAGTAAGCTAGTAATAGATGTGCACTCGGCAACGGTCGGCGAACGAATGACCCGAGTTATTTTTGAAAGCTTCGATGGTGGTGCCGTCATTTTAACGTGATAACGTTTTTAAAATCGTTTTAGTCGGGTGACATGTTCAGAAACTTGTGTCACACCAAAACCTCACGAGCGCGATCGCAGGTATAACGAGAGAGAGACGGACCGATCTCCCGTCTCATCTCGAGCGCTGCCACCAATAAGACGTTATCACGTAAACATCTCGATCGTAAACCTACTTTACAAAAAACCAATTTTTATGTTTAATATTGTAGCACAATAATATAATAATGTATGAGTGCCATTAATTGAATAATTGTTAACAATATTCATAACACTAAAAACAACGTTGTATTATTATTAGTATTAATTTCATAAACTCAAATGTAATTTTGGCTAGAGATTCAAGTTTGTAAATTATTTCACTTCCCTAAATTTCAGTTCCACGAACAAATAAAACAGTTTGAAGAAGAGTTAAAACAAGAAAACGAAGCGCTCAAAGTGGAGAAATCAGAATTGGACATAGTAGTGAAAGAAAATCATCAATTAGAACTCATAATAGACCAAAAGAAAACACAAAAGGAAGCGTTGACAGATGAAATTGAGAAGAAAAAGGCTTTAATAGTATATGATGCTGATGATGTCAAAGCTCAGGCGGTTAAAGCAACTCAAGATGTACAAGATGCGGATGAAAAATTAAACGCACTTATGGCTACTTTAACGTTAAAAGAGAATAATTTGAAAAACTTGCAAGCGATCAAGCCTAACTTTGACGTGGCTAACCATTACTTGAATGAGATTATGAAGATTGTAGATAGCTTGAAGTGAGTTAAGATTATTTATTTTCATATAATAATTGAAAAAAATAAATAAAAAGAAGTTAACTAATTTGTAGTAGTATTAGTGGTAGACTACATTTAATATCAATAGAATAAAAGATTTCTTTGTTGCCTCATTACCTGCAAATATTTCAACTTTTTACATAAGCTTATATTTGTCTTTATATAATTTATGTCATGTAACAATTTCCTTTTTAGAGATTATGAAAATGGTGATCTAGATTCGGACAGTGCTGAGGGTGAACTTAATGTACTAAACACAGAGATTAGCGAACTGGAATCTCAATATGCAGAATTAAAGGTAGCGAGGGAAGAAGCCTCGAAAAAACATCAGGAAAATCAGGCCAAGAGACAACGAGAAAAGGCATTGGCTGAAAGGTAATAATGAACTATATACAAGAACATAACGTTGATATTTAGGTGTGATTTTTATAATTGTTTAGGAATTTTGTTATAATATGTAGTGAAATTTAATAGAAATTTTAAATATGTAATTATAAAATTCGTTTGGATTCTATAATGATGTTATATTCACATATTTTGTGCCTCAATTTGTAAATTGTATCATCTTATACCAAGTTTTCCAAATCGAAATAATTATAAACTAGCGGTCCGCCCCGGCTTCGCCCGTGGTACATATTTTGCAATAAAAGGTAGCCTATGTTCTTCCTCAGGGTCTAAAGATTATCTGTGCCAAATTTCATCAAAATCGGTCCAGTAGTTTATGCGTGAAAACCATACATACATACGTACATACATACAAACCTTTCCTCTTTATAATATTAGTATAGACTAGTTGTTCCCCGCGGTTCAACCGCATTGCTCCGCTCCTGTTGGTCTCAGCGTGATGACATATAGCCTATAGCCATAGCCTTCCTCGATAAATGGGCTATCTATCACCGAAAGAATTTTTCGAATCGGACCAGTAGTTCGGTAGCGCGTTCAAACAAACAAACAAACAAATTCTTCCACCTTATATATTAGTATAGATTATGATTAATTAATGTTATTGTCGTGATTATACATTGATTTGATACAAGTGGTTTTCTAACATAGTTTTACATATTATTGAAACCTATATATGGACAAGTTTGGGACAAGTGAGGATGACGACCTGTGATGACGACATTTATACTTAATTCTGTATTTTTTTAAATCTTGTCTGCTTTTTACTCTAATTAAACTTATTTCAATATTATTTATTCCAGAAACTTAAATGAAGCAGAGATAAGAGATAAGAAATGCCAGGAGCAGTTAAAGAAATCGACGCAATTAATAAACAGTATTAAGGAAAAGACGCGTAAATATGAAGAAGAAAAAAATAGCTGTCTGGAACAGCTTAGTGATATTAAGGAAGATTTTCAGAATAAGGTAATTTAATCTTTTTATCTTTTTGATGTAATCTTTTATAGTGAATCTTTTAGGCAAAGCTAGAATGACATTTTTAAAGGATACTAGCAAACCGGGCGAACTCCGTTTCGACACCAGAGAGACCTTTTCTTTGCTATAAACCTCACGGAGCCCGAGACCTTTCCAACGAATGCAAAACCGTGGAAATCGGTTCGTGCGTTCTGGAGTTATAGCGTCAGGAAGGAAAACCCGACTTATTTTTATATAGTAGATTACTTTAAATGTAGAAGACGACGGTTGATGGAGATTGGAGATCACGATTTTAGATCTTAGACAGATTTTAGTCCTCTTGACGGGTTTTGTTTTATTTCCCATACTTGATATTTACAAAATTACAAATAATTTATCACTTTTAAAGTAAGTAAAATGGATTCTACAACAAAAACAAACAATTCTGGCGGAAAAAAATCAGCGAAACAGGCCTCGGCCGGTACTGTACCGGTACTTTAATAATAATTTGCGATTTACACGAAATCTATTGATTGGACTTAAAAAATAAAACACTATTATACTAGTATGTTGCTTGTAGAATTGTTTGCCGAAAAAACAGAATGATTGCATGTAGTTTAGTATGGTTTTTAATCCCTCAGTCCCGGAATCACAGACACAATAGAAAATCTATTGTGTCGCGGCCCGATCGGGCCGCTCGGTGGTCAATGGGTTATGCATCAAAAGATTTTTTTAGAGGTACCTTTGTGATTTTTTCCTATCGAGTAAAATAAGTTGTATTGTGTTTTTAACACAATATCTAGCTAGTATATCTCCTGAAGAATATCATATATTTGTTGAGATTTTTTACTGCAGTTAATCATTTACTTTTGGTATTGTATGTTTTCGTGTTTTCTGGGATTGAATCCAAGTACTCGACTATATTAGTATGGCACACCAATACTGTAAAATCGTCAATATCATTATTAATTAACATAAAAAAAATCTTCAAAAAGTCACCAACTTTGACACTACAAAAAAGAGCAAATAATAAAAATATTATTGATTTTAACATCAAGGGGAAACTCTTCATATTGTTTAATATTATTCATACTTTTCGCACCAACGTCGACTTTGCATTAGAAATACAAATTGAGAACTTTCTTTCGTTGTTTATGAAGAAAATATATTTTAGTAAGTTTTTGATATAACTAATAATGATATATTTATCTCTATTTTTCAGGTCAAACATGCTGAAGACTCGCTCTTGACGGTTTTATCAAATGCAGAGAAGGCAATAGCCCAGAAATTTTCAAAGCTTAACAAAAATACTTAAGTAAATGCTATTTCTTTATTGTATAACTTGTATTTAAATTTAATTTAAGATTGATTAATAAAGTAATTAAGGATAATTTTTTGTGTTTTATTTTTTCATAACTGTGCAAAAAATATAACATGTCAGTGTGAGTAAACGGGTAATTTTAGTAAAACATCTAATTGAGTAAACTGATTTAGATGTATTAGATATTATGTTTAATTGTGTACGAATTGTATTAATGATGATAATGAATTTTAGCAGTTAAATAGCAGTCCAGTTGGATGCTTTAAATTGTATAAAAATAGTTGCCAAGATTTTTTTCCCAACTACCTAACAAACAAAAAAATGTTGTGTGGTTTTATGAAACCACGGTAAAGTGAAACATAGGCACAAAATTATCGTATTTGTACGATAATAATTATCGTACGGATCGACCGTCACGCGACATGCGCTACACAGACCAAAAAGTTTGAGACGATGTAATAAAAGTTTCACTTTAATAACATAAATCTCACAGGAAACGAGGTAATTTGTAGAATGATGATTTCTGTTATTTTAATGCTCTGATAATCTGCACCATATCTATAGCAATCCTTCAATAAGTAGGTTTTGAGAGTCAAAATTATAGTTTTAATAAAAGTTTGGTTATAAGTACATATAACTATTTCGTAATTCCAAAGTAGAACACCTTAATGGGTGCTCAAGGGCTGCTCTATACAACAAATCTAGGTTCTTCGTTTATCGATGGTACAAAATATGGAATTTACTAATAATAATCTCTAGTATAATATCATTAAAGTCTCGATCTAGAATACGCATGGAATATGAGTTTATTTACGATGTAGGATATGATGGCATGACTCATAATATGTCTGGAGTCGGGACTTCACTCGATATCAGTTATTGAACGCATGCCGTGCATATTAATGCACGGCATGCGTTCAAACAAGGCTTGCCCAATTCATTTTCATGATTTGTAGACTATTATTGTATGCTGCATGCATACGTATTTTGTAATAAAAAGTTTAAAAGTTGAAATATGGATGAAGTATAATTTTCTTAGAAAAAAAAAATTGAAATATCAAATACCTATGTACTTAGTTATCTAAAAATATTCAACAAACAATATGAGTAGAATGCAATGTGATGTTCGGGTAATTTCGCATTTTCATTTCTAGCTTTCATCATTTTAAGTTGCTTTCATGGGTAAAATTGGTGTTGACTAGGTATATTATAAATTTAATATCTATCAGGAAGTATCTTTATATAAATAGACGCCATTCCATAATTTTCATCCATATAAGACAAAGGATAAAGCGAACAATAACACCACGAACCACATTCATACGCAAATTAAATTACGAAACGGTTTTGCGCCGTTTTCCTTCTTGACGGTTATTTGTGGGGAGAGTATGTTACTGGCCATTGGCATTCTATATTTGGTCAGTATCAATATTGCCCAGTTACTTTATTTTAAGTATTCTAGGGAAATTTGTATTATAGGCATTAACATCTAGCATTAATAATTACAGCTAGATCTTTTCTTCGCATCTTGTAGTGAAATTTTTATGAAGCCTCCAAATCACGTCAAAATTAGTTGACCGATAACTATTATAGTCCTTTCCACCTAAGATGATTTCTGTGACACATCGATTTTTGACACGTGTAGAGATGTCGGTTACTGAAATCGTATCACTTGTTTCCGATAATCGATAATATTCTATATGGAAATGAAATCGATTTGAATAAAGTACCAAAATTAGTTTTTTCGGCATTTCGCCGACAATTAAGTAAGGAAACTTAGCAAACAACAGCAACAAAAAGTCAAC
>CAJQZN010026585.1:0-13347 GCA_907164685.1 Colias eurytheme
CGCTGCTCCACGCAGCGCTCCAGCTGCCGCAGCGAGCAGCCCGCGCGCTGCTCCGCTAGCAGCACGTACGCTACCACGTTGGTGCACATTAGAGCCGTCGATTGGGACGCGTCTGTAATAAATATTTTCAGAATAATTTTCACACACGGCACCATCTGATCCCATACTAAGCTTTCGCTTGTGCTGTGGAAACCAGATGACCGATAAACATATATATAATAATTTTAAATAAATACTTATATAGATAATTAACACCCAGACACAGAGCAAATATCTATGTTCATCACACGAATATTTGAACCGAGTGGGAATCGAACCCACGACCTCTGGCTTGGAAGGCCCCTATCGACCGAGCCATCCAGTCAGACATTTCCATTGAAAATAAATAAAAACATGAAATGTTTTTATTTTTTATTAAAGACCTTAAAATAAGCTATACTTCTTCCATTTACAATATCACAAAATTCTTCATAGATTGTAAGGTATTTGATCAATACATAATATTCCTAGACTTTGTTGATGTGTGTATATTATTTCGCTTTGTAAGGCTGCACAATGCTGAACAACGTTTAAAATCATATTTTACCATCCCAAACATTATAAACAATTTCTGATTTAAAGAACTGAACGCCGTTATAATGTTGCGTCAGTTAACCCTTTTGCTTTTTAAACAAGGAGATGTTACTCAGGATCAAACGCTGATAACTATTATCGAATGCAAAGATTACTTGAGAACAAAAAAATCACACTAAAATATTATCGGCACGGCGAAACATGATCCATATGACACTGACAGCTATTCCCTAGACACAATCTTGTAATGGCGTCACAATTAAATTAGAAACATATTGGAGGCGTCTAAAAATGGCATTTATTAATTTTTATGTAGCTTTATGCCATTACAATGATGTTAAGTTTTAACAATTCTTAGCATTTACGAGAAATTATTTCAATCTGACTTTACGTTAACGTCCTGCAAAACTTACATCGTTTGGTATTTATCGACTAGTGCGCAAAGTATCGATAAACAAATGTATCGAGAAATAAATAAATAACATACCATAAACAAGATGGCGTCCAATAGCCTCGACCATCATCTTATGGTCTGCGCTAACATCCGCTCCATAGAAACTACTATGACTATGGTTGTAAAGGATGCGTCTATCGAGATCTTCGTTTTGGTCATCGTTTGGAGGGGATAATGGCCTTTCTGGGGGAGATTTCAGGTGAATATACCTTTGGAATGATGTCACTAGTTCCTGGAAATGAAAAAATATATTTATCACTATGCATACAGGGTATTTTGTAAATGGTACGAAAAACTTAATGAGCGTATTGGTTCGCAAGTGTTTCAAGGTCGAATTTTTTTTAACCTCTCAACCACCGAGCGGCCAGATCCGGCCGCGACACAATAGATTTTCTATTGTGTCTGTGATTCCGGGGGCTGATGGATTAATGTACTTTATAATAAGTTTCGAAGAAGCTTTCCTTTAAAAATAAAATTGAAAATCACCCTTATTTATTCGCAATTAAAGTTCAAAATCCCCTACACATCAACATTTCTCTACACTAACCTTCAAAGAGATCTGCTGATTGAAATCCAACCTAATTTCTCCTACTTAAAGTTCAAAATCCCTTACAATCCAACACTCACCTTCAACGAAATCGGCTGATTGAAGTCCACCCTTATACTCCCGTGATTAGTATTCAAAGTCCTCCAAATGCCCCGTAGTGCCGACCAAAATGTCTCCATTTGCTTCGGCATTCCCAATTGTTCCCTCACAAAATTACCGTCTACCAATTTATCGTAATTTAAGGTAACTGGTACTAAAAGTGCATCGTCTATTGTACCGTCTAGATATGCCTCTAATATCACTGATAGGATACCCGCTGAAATTGAAAAAAAGAAAATGTTTATTTATTGTACGAGAACACGAAAATATGTTAGGCGTGTGTGTGTGTGTGTTTGTGCTAAGCACCACATTTTCTATTGGAATAATTATTATTTATACCTTGGAAGTTGATATGTTCTTGATCTAAAGCTAATAAAAATTAAAAAAGGGACAAAGGAAGAATTTAATTGATAAATTTTGACTAAGTTTTCACATCATCGGTTGTTTTGATTTTTGGATAATTTAAGTGTCAAGACAAAAAAAAATTGCTAATAATAAATAATCACTATAATAGTCTAAAATGTATTTATTCATCAAGTATATGTTACCTGTCATTACTCCTATAATCCAAGAAAGCATTGGAAGAAAATAACTAATTTACTACATTTAAAAAATTTCCTTTTAGTCATACAGATAATAAATTAAAAATATTCACAAAAAATACAATAATTACCTTTAGGCAGTTGTGGTTTGCCAGTTCTTGTCCGACCGCCTTCAATGAAGAATTCCAAATTGTTATTAGCTGCTAGACTGTTTAAAATATATGCCCTGAAATTGAAAAAAAAAACTATTTTGAATCAATTTTTTTTTCAACGAAAATAAATAGATTTCGAATCATACAGATTGGTTTAACAAAATGATTATACATATGTCACATACATATTATGAGTAATGAGCAAGAATTTTAACAAAAAAAGACGGGTTGCACTCCGGGAGTGCCGGCAGAAGTGAAAACTTGATTATTAACGTTCAGCATGTTTGATATTTTGGAATGGTATCCGTCTTACGCATGGAATATAAGGGCTAAAAAAAATCCGACTTACGCTTTTTCGATCAGGCCACGTGTCCTGACGCGAGTTTAAGATTTTATACCCAACGCCGCTAAAGAAGTTTTCACTTCAAAAAAATCCGTCCGACATTAATTACTAGAATATTGCGAAAAAAAAAGTATAAAAAATATATATTTTTACCTTAGAGCAGATTTATATACAGGATCTTCATGATACTCCGATCCGTCCACACGTCGTCTGATATAAAACGCACCACAACCACGCAAGAACCAACTATAAAAAATCGAATATTATTAAAATAAAATATGTGAAAATAAATAAATACTAAATAGGCTGTACGTATGTGAATTTTGAATTTTTAAAAAAATATTACATTTGTATTGTAACTATGTAACAGGTTATTGTATAAAAATATTTTACGCACTGAATGCGTGCGTGAAATATTTTACGCACTGAAACTTTGAAGAGATAACGAAAACTTTTTGTCAGTTCCATTTAATATGATTTTTAGAGTGTAAAGTTGCTTTTCCAGCAGATATGAGCGAGAATGCGTAGTGAGAGATATATTTATAATGAACATTCACAACGCTTAATTTAGCGTTTTAATCCATTGAGCCCCAAGTGGCCCGATCGGTCCACGACACAATAGATTTTCTATTGTGTCTGTGGTTCCGGGGCCTGCGTTATTAAGCTACACATCCTTGCACATCTCTACTAAAAAAATTGGTTGTTTGTAAAGTAGGTTTACGATCGAGATGTTTACGTGATAACGTCTTATTGGTTGCAGCGCTCGAGATGAGACGGGAGATCGGTCCGTCTCTCTCGTTATACCTGCGATCGCGCTCGTGAGGTTTTGGTGTGACACAAGTTTAAGAACATGTCACCCGACTATAACGATTTTAAAAACGTTATCACGTTAAAAAGCACGCTAAAGGTCGTCGCACACTCACCCAAAGAACGGTATCCGCATATTATCCCCCGCGGCGACCAACGGCGGCCGCAGCCCAGTCAGGTAAAGCGTGAACGTCACCAATATGTAGTCGAAGTGCGAGCGGTGTAAATCCTTGCATATCTCTACTGAAAAAGCACCATAAGGGCCGTCGCACACTCACCCAAAGAACGGTATCCGCATATTATCCCCCGCAGCAACGAGCGGCGGCCGCAGTCCCGTGAGGTAAAGCGTAAACGTCACTAGTATGTAGTCGAAGTGCGAGCGGTGCAAGGGCACAAACACTAGCGGTAGACCCGCTGCGTTTGCCCGACGGAGTCTTTCTACACTAGCACTTCGAGTGCCACACCCCCCACCGGCTACTCGACGTACCGCTTTGTGGCATAACCACGCGACCAGCCTAAAGACATGAAAGAAAATTTGATATTTAGTTTTATAGCTTTGAAAACGTGGGCGAAGCCGCGGGCGGAAATCTAGTGCATTATTAATGACATACGGCATTGTGGCATAACCAGGCGACATAGCTTTGGGACACAAGACACATTACACTACAGAATATCATATAGGCGCTGCCCCGCTATGGCAAAAAGACGCGGGTTCGAATGTCGCCTTGTGATTGATGTTTAAAAATTTCTCAATCCTAATCATTGTAATATCATGAATACGAAATTGTGTTTGATTGTGTTTCAAGTAGCAATGAAACGATTTTATTGTATAATTTCTGTGCCTAGAAATAGTTAGGACTAAAGAGAACTACTTTTATTAAACCACTGTTAAACATGTTATTCCTATAGGATGAGGCTCAATTGTTAACATAACCGAAAGGTTAACCAAAGATCTTTCTCAGCAAGTGAATGAATAGTATCTACCGTAAAATCTTTTCCCCCTCTATTAAAAGTTAACAAAAAATTACTTAACTTTTTCAAACCAATTATTAAATTCGCATAAAGCATCAAAAATATTCTATCACACAATAATAATCTGTACTTTTTCCATATACAACAATAGAAGATACAGATACATTCCATATAGAAGATACAACGCAATTTAAAAACAAACCAACACGTTTACATGTACTCCTTAATCACAACCTCATATAATTATCAGTCATCACGCTATAACGGCACCAATTTAAAACGTCCCCAGTTCAAAGGTCGCCAAACAAATCGATATCGCATTTGATTCACACAATTTGCCAGACTTTGCCCTTTGACACATACGCATTTAAAATAAAGGAATAAATATAATTGTGGCGATAAACGCTCGATCAGGGCCAAGAGACACTATTTTTTGCTGTTTTTGGTTTAGCTTGGTCATCGCCGATAAAAATGAGGAAAATAAAGCGTGGGGTCAACTTTAGGCAATTACGTAGTCTCTACATGTGATAAAACTAAATTCAAGTCAAACATAATATTTTACCACGAGGCTCTTAGAAAAGCTAATATTTTTAACTTAATTATAAAGAGCTTTTTTGTCAACCTTCTCTTTCATAATCACAATTTTTTTTTACAATTTAAATTCCATACAAAAATACGTTTTAACGAGTTATTTTACAGTTTCAATATAAAACTCACCTCAAAACATTATTAGACATCGCCGAACTAATATCAGTGAGCACCTTCATAGCTTTCGCCTCCACCCGTCTCTTGATCGACATGTACCGAGATTCTGCGTCTTTACCATCTTCTTTTGAATTTTTAAACTCCTCCTGTGTTTTCTCTTCTATAGCGCGTTGAAAACGCTCGTCTTTGACTACCTGTAACATGTATTATATTCATACAGTATACAATTAAAAAGTTCCTATTTTTTGATAAATGATGAAATTGAAGTAAAATAAAACGAATACATGAAGAAATCAATAAATTATAGAGATCTAAATTTTATAAATATGTACCTACTACTAATTCACTTTCGACAACCAGATTCGATGATTGTAATTTATAAAAATACTATGGAAATGCCCTAGTGTTCGTGTACTGTGTAATTATATAAAAATAATGAATCATAAACATAATATTTACGAATAATAATAGATTACTATCGTTGATTATTGTTCAATTTATAATATTAATGGCCATATTAACCTCAATGGAAAATTTGTTATTGCTAGGACCGCAAGATTTTTCCCGATATTAAAAGGGCTTGATTAAAGGATTTTGAAATGAAATCGATCCGGTTGTTTCTAATTAGCGCCAACAGACGAACTCGTCATCTTTATACATATTATAAAAGTATAGATTTTTCGTACTTAATTTCATCCATCCATTCAGCATACACATAGATAGACACACACACACATGCTCATAACATCATATAAATATAATAATTAATAATCAAAACATTACAATCATGTTCAAATAAATAAAACAAAACAAAGGAACAGATAAGCGTTCACATCTCAAAAGGGGTCACGATATTTCTCAAAATATTACAGGAAGGTGACATTAATTAGATAACATTTAAATAACAATATACAGTATATGTAAATAATAATATATGGCGTGATATAGTGTAATATTACGTAAAACACGCGAGGCAATGAAAAATGAGAGTTCGTAAAACCAATCAGCATATTTCGTCACGCCCTAATTATTTTCGTAAGAAATGGAATGGTGTATCTTTTGTGATGTTTATTGGACATTTTGGAATAAGTAATTGAAATGGATTTAAAAGGAAAGTTCCGAGTAAAATGGGATATCATCTTAACTATACAATTTTTAGTTTCAAATTTATGCTATATGGTCTGTGTGCGTTTACCCAAAACGGAAAAAATATTAACATAATTTGGGTGCATTTAAACGGATCAGAAGATCGAACGTACCCAGCTCACATGAAAATTTTCCTAAGGATAAATAAGGAATACTTACACTAGGCACCACATTCTTATAATCGTACTTAATGCGCCAGATTGTAAAGGTACCGGGACACCACGCCACCGTTGGCGAACGTCTGCCTCCCAATGTCCAGAATACTGATCACTGCTTGCTCTTTATAATATTACCGTAGATAATAGGGAACACTTACACTAGGCACCATATCCTTATAATCGTACTTGATGAGATTCAAGCACTGCGCCAGATCGCAAAGGTAGCGGGACACAACGCCACCGTTGGCGAACGTCTGTCTGCCAATATCCAGGATATTGATCACTGCGCCAGAGTCTGGTGATTTTGCGTCTTGCCATGATTCCTGCAAAGAGTGGGCATAAATTGACATGTGTGTTTATAAAGGATATTCGAAGCTCTTTTGATTTATTATTAAATATTTTTTTTTTATCATATAGCATATAAAAAATTTCGTAAATATGATGATTTATTGTAAACGAAAGTACTTATTAAAGGTTGCAATTATTGTCAAATTTCAAATCATGAAAAAATTATCGTATTATAGATTCTCGATGGATGGACGAAGATGTCTATCATGATGACAGAAATCTATCGTATCATTCAACAACATATTCTTCAACCCAATTTATTTAGACGCCCATACATAAGAACACGACAAACTACAAAGACAAGTATTTAATTATACTCCTACACAAGGTAGATACATTGAAAAAGATCTTAAATATATTATAAGTACTGAAAGGTCTGGCAGTAGGGCGCATATCGTCAATTAATGCACAATACATCGTATTTCAATTACTTGCCAAAAGGTCGACGCACTCAATAGGGTTGGTAAACTTGCATAGCCTTAATAAATCTACTATAAATGCACCGGTGTTGTTTGTGACTAGATTTATTGTAGTTTTAAGTAAATTTAAATTGCATGAACCCATGACATTTACAATAATTCAACATCTGCGATCGAGTGAATTTATTACTGAATATAGTGTAATATTTAACATGATGTTTTTGCCTGTTTGAAGCTTAGTAAGAATGTGAAACGTTTAGAAATTTGACAGAAATATTATAATTTTCGTCGAGAATAGAATAGTAGATGATCATAAAATAATATGAGTGAGAAGTGGGTTAAATTACTTAAATCTAACTTCTTCCACCATATTAGGAAGTTTCGAGTTACTAAAATATGAGGATGTAGCGATGTAATGTGAGATATTCTCTACTAAAATATCTTCCCTCCTCTAATTATATCTTACATTAAGAAAATAGGTTATTTAATGTTGTTTAAAACGTAACCTACTTCTTGAAAGGAAAGTTACCTCTCTCAAATAAAATTTACACACAAAAACTTGGCAGTTGCCAGCCCTACTCGCATCTCACCGGTTGGTCGGCGACAATCACGCCACCAAGTTTAAATTTGGTATAAAAACGTGAACGGGCATTTTCACAAAAATGTACCCCCTCCTTGAAAAATATATTTTTTTTGATAGTATTATATTTTAAACTTTTTTTGGTCTCTTTAAAACGGAAATTCAATATACTTCAAGAAAACATATAATATTATGGGTTTAAAATGAGAAAACTGTAAAAATAATAGGACACAATGGAAAGTCTCGCAATTTTATATCAGTTGTGTGACTATATTCAGTAGCTGGAAAAACAGTGCAAAATATAAGAATTTTTAGATATTGTTTATTTATTAACTTAAAATCGTTATTTTGTATATTTTAAACACTCACTATTCCCAACTTTTGGATCTAAGCTAATTAAAAAAAACAATAGTATATTCAGTATTGTGACTCTGGTACTTCAACTGTCATTATTATCTTTACATTTAAAATGTTAGATACTTTTTTAGAGAAAAGGCAACAAATATTACACTTATGTATTATTCTCCATTAAAGAGACTGATTTGAAGGGCATTAAATGTAAAATCTACTGAAATATTTAAAAAATTCAGCTCCGTAATATAGGGACAGTCACACAACCGAAAACCTAAAAAGGGAAAGGGTGCGTTTACATGGCGAAAAAAAAGTACGCAGGCACACAGTCAGTTCAATAAAGAAACGAATCTTCAATGGCGGCCAAAGCTGACTTTGACAGATGGTAGGATCAGCAAAAAAGAAAATAAAAATAACGTAAATTGATAATTATTTTATTAATTATTTCAAATTGTTTGTTGGCAA
Organism: Colias eurytheme; assembly: GCA_907164685.1. Lineage (NCBI taxonomy): Eukaryota > Metazoa > Arthropoda > Insecta > Lepidoptera > Pieridae > Colias > Colias eurytheme. The sequence continues at coordinate 8,662 of CAJQZN010026585.1, forward strand.
ACTTTTTTGTTATTGTATTTGTGTATTTATATGAATTATCATATTTACGTATACAGAATGTAATAAAATCCCCATAATACTTGTAATACTACTAATACTTGTAATAGTAAAACTGAACAACTTTTCCCAAAGAACATATTTTGTCAAATTCCAATAAAACATTATTTACTTTCGCAAATGCATAATTGTCATTGTAAATTTATGATAAAAACTATTATAGGGAAAATCAAATACATTTTAGTAATTTTATTTTTCCATTTTTTTTTGCATACCGTACGGCCGTGTGTGAGCGAGAGGGAATGATAAGCGCTGCCATTGAAGATTCGTTTCTTTAAAGAACTGATTAATATAAACTTAACTTAACTTCAAACTAAATTATCACAATCAGTTCGGGCTTAAGCCATCACATTATTATTATTTATCTAAAGGGTAAATTACTATCAAGATTCAAGAATAAGAAGTCTCTTTTATGTTTTATATTGGCACTAATCAAATTAATCAGTCGATAATCAGTCTTCGTGATTCGTTTATTATTAACCTTAAATAATCTCAATCACCATATTGGATAAAAAAATCTTGTTTCAGTGGACGCTGCAAACACGAAGGTTAATCTGTAAATAAAAAAAAAAAACCAATGAAAAATATCGTGAAAAAAATTAATTTTTGTTCCATTATTATCTTTCGTAGTTATACAAGGCACATTGTCTAGATTCTTAGTTCTGCTGGCTTATTTTGTTTCTTTTTCTGCATAATGCTTCTTTTTTTTTCCTCAAAAAAAAATTTTACTTCCTCATGCAAAATGATCAATCAGCTGTTGCGATTTGTATGGGGAAATAATTTTTATTTTTGAAATCTACTTTTTGCCGTAGTTTCCTACTCAGTCAAAAATGTCTTGGAAAAATATTTTTATAGCTCAAGAAAATCGCCATGTAAACATTGCTTTATGTGTTCAGGCATGTTGTGACTTTTCGTTCAGCGTATATGTGACCGCTCAAATAGTCACACAGCGGAAGTCACATTTGATAATCCTCTAGTAATAAAAACGGTTTAAAATATAACCACAACACTTATATTCATCAAAACTTTTGATCAACTTACATATAAAAACATTTAAAACAAAATTAACTAAATACTACAAGATAAATAGATAGAAATAAGCCAAAATATGGTCACATACCTGAATGAAGAATTTGGTCCCTGCGGCTTGCAAACACGCGTGCACTCCTTCTAAGCAGTTTTTTGACCCCGACGGCTTCTAACCTGATAAGTTGCATAGCAGTAGCTATGGTGTTGACAGTAATGCAAAACTATTTGAACCACAGTAATTTTCTTTTTAGAAAATCGGTGACACAACTGAATGTTCCGGGAAGGACAATTTTTTTGATTTTCTTTTTTATTTTTTTATCTTTTATTTTGTTATATAAGGTTATTATATTTTAACTATTATCACAGTAACTGATTATCCTGGACCAAATAAAACCTTAAAAGATGGTACCTTTCTTACAAAAAAGTTAAGAAATAATTTAATAAACGCGTAAGAGTAAGCAGGGGACAGCGTAAAATTACCCATTTTTCAATTGTTATTTATAATTAACTTAACTTTATTTTAGATTTTGTCATAGTTTTTGTTAAAAAAACAAAATATTGTATACGTATAATCACTTTGATAACATATATAAATAATTCTGGCAACTACTTCATTATATAGAATTTAATGAATTCGAGGGACAGTTGAAAATCAGGGGGGTATACATTTTTGTGAAAATGCCCGAACACCACGCGTGCACTCATACCTCCATACTATTTATATATATCTATATCACAGATAATTACTATACAAGTCTATACTTAGTTGTATTCCGTCTCGCTCGAAAACACACGCGTCGACAGAGACAATGTTATGCAATTAGATTTATAATTCATTATACATTTTAAGAATAGAACATTCAATATGTTGTTATTCATCAGCTAATATTAACAATATGTTATGTCTCTTTTAGAATATGTGATTTGAACAAGGATAGAGCATATTTGAAAACAAGGATAAAGGACAAATTTTATGATAATTGAAAATATATTTTAATAATTTAAAAAAGTAGAATCCATTATGATAAAAATGAAGTATAAAATAAACATACCATTTTTTGGGATAACAATAATATTTTATTTTCCTTATCAATTTCGTTATCTCTAAGGATTATGGACAAGGAAGAAGTTTCGTTTCTACTTACAAAAATCTTATTTTATTCTTTATTTCTTACAAGAGGTCCGCCCCGGCTTCGCCCGAGGTACATATTTCGCAATAAAAGGTAGCCTATGTCCTTTTTCGGGTATCAAAATATCTCCATACCAAATTTCATGCAAATTGGTTCAGTAGTTTAGGCGTGATTGAGTAACAGACAGACAGACAGAGTTACTTTCGCATTTATAATATTAGTATGGATTTAATTAAAATATATTTGAATTCTGATAATCTGCTGTCTCTTTTTCGTATAGTACTAAACAACCATTTCCAAAATTCTTCTTCTTCTTTTTTGTCTATGGTCCAATTCCAATAGAAATTCCAAAATGTATTCAAATTATCTAACTTTCGACATTATACAGGTAACATTTTATATTATTGTGCAATACTTTAAGAAAAGTTATAACTTCTAACTACGGATTAAAAAATCGCTCCTTAAAATTGTAATTTAGACTTCATTATTTATATTATTTTTTTGGATAAATCACATCTAGAATGGTATAGGTACAACTTTACAGGACAGGATACCAGTGACCAGTCGGACGATAGAAGGAATTTTCTTCTATTTGTGTTCTATTTATCTGTTGTTGGTATGTGTTATTTATCTTGATGTTGGCAGTGTTAGTAAATACTATTTAGTTTTATTTTTGGCGTGTGGTTTATCAATCTAATGAAATAGAATGAATTCGACTTGAGTATAATCTCTGAAATACAATTATAGGCAATTGCCTTCCCTGGCATATGGATTGTGCCCTAAACAGGACCTACCTGCAACATTAGGACTGCCAATAAAAGTGAAACCTTTTGATATAGAATTTTAGCATTAAAATTAGAAATTTCACAACATTAGAATGTCGGTGACGCATACCCATAACATTTTTCCATACCAAAAAGTGCACAACACACTAGACAAGTTTTCACATCAAAAACACAATTCTATTAATTACAGCAGATTTTTATTACCATCTGATTTCCCTTCTTTTTTTCCTTAAATATTTTTTGTTCAAATATTTTTGGGAACTTGTCTCTATGAGCTCTATATTCGTTTGCTTTACCTCACTCGCACCTGACGCTAGAATAAATTTATTCCTACTGTTGTTTATAAAAACAAATATGTTTATGATTTATATTCGCCACTTGCGTTACGTCACAGACACACCACGCATGGATAAGTTTATGTTGGTCAATCTGTTATCCGGTTCCAAGTATATATTCGCATTTTTAGCACTGGCTTTTTGTTTTGATGTCTTGACTTTGATGTCATCAACGAAATAAATGAAAGTAAAAGTGAAATGAGCGAGGTGAATTATTTGTTTGTTTTTTGTTAAATCTTATTCAAATTTTCTTTAACAGTATTTTACTCCCATTTTAAACACGACTTCTCTAGCTGCTTCCTTTATTTATTGTATGTATTAGCAAGCTAGTTTGATACATACTCTAAAGATAAACCTGATAACATTATTATTTCTGACTGTTAAGATTCTACGTTTTTATTACAGGTTTTAAAGATACACTTGTGTATCTTTAAAACCTACTTGTAAATAGATTTAGGTGGAATAGGTTAGTTTAAATTTCAGAATAAGAAACAGAGCCTAGTCTATAAATTTAAATACTTATTACAAATACAACACGTGACCAAACTGACCGCTGAAGCCTCATCAATAGCAAAACCACACATAATATAATTCTATACTAACAAAACAATTCGTTTTATCCACTCCATATAATTCCAATACAACTCAATCAAGAGACATCAAACAAAAGCACACAGTATAGAGAAATGACCATTATCCAGCCAGCTCCTGCCATTGACCTACAAATTACTAACAACAAAAACTTACATCAAGTACAAACGATACACGCACATCTCGGCATTGGTCAGAGATTCCAAGGATACGGTCAGAGTAAATAATAGACATATCACTGCTTTAAACTAATAATATTGTTAGTTTACACAATACTATTTGGTCAAATCATTTCTTACACGTTTTTATAAGCTTCACCTGTATGTTTGTGTGTAACTGACACATTTAGACTCGATTTAAACCCACTTTAAACGGACAGATTTAAATCAATCTTTGTACACTTACTTATCAAGTATAGATGATCATATATAATTTCATGAGTTTATCGTCTTATCTTGAATAATATAAATTAAATAAGATTGTTTTAAAATTATTTTTTATTTTTAGTTGATTCTTTCATTAAAGCTTGTTTTTTTTTAGTTTTTAAAAGGATATTTTATATTATTTTGAGTGAGAATATCTACTTAATACTTGAAGCGCTTTATTTAATTACGAAACACTTGTAACATTATAAATGAAGATTTACGTGACGATTGTTTTAAACATTTTATTCATATAGTAGTTAATCATTAACAAAAACAACTTAATATTCTTATCACTCTACTTATTACTGCAAACCCCTAAACTCGACACATTGTT
>CAJQZN010026589.1:0-10746 GCA_907164685.1 Colias eurytheme
AGAGATTGAATTATCTAAAAAAAAAAACAATGAATTGAAATGTTATACATGCATATTTCCGTTTCTGAATTTCAGAAATATGTGTCGCTTCATATAAAAAATATCACAATTTTATAAATTTTTACTATTTATTTTTCATCATCAACAATTCATTCATCAGCGATATTTTATTATAGTCGCCTTCATTTAAATTCTCACGGAAGGCATCGTCGAGCTACAGCCTCAAGCTGGAGCCCCCGGGGAGCAAACAGAAGTTCAAAACTAAGCGGAAACCAGTGTCTACACCAGCTAGTCCAAATCGATCAAGGTAAAATTATATTATTTATTTTTAAACAAAGGTGGCTACTGAATTTTCTGTGGAATCAATTAGTTAAAATTACATAAGAAAAATAAAGTAGTTTTAATGCAAAAATGGCGTTTATTGCAAGCTTTAGGAAACGTGCAACTTTTAGTGGCATTGATTTCAATATTAGAAAATATTATAAATTAAACTAAATACGTTGATAAGGTTATTTATATACCCAAGATTGGTACACTGCACATAAAAAACTTTAAAAAATTATGATAAGGAGGTACAAATCATTTATTGAAGAAGTTATACTCCTTAAATATATAATCAACTTTCCCTGTGTTTCAATTAATTATATGAATACAATTTTTTTATATGATTAATGATGTGAGTGACTAAAAATGTACCTTTACAGTCTCACCTACGGTCGTGAACCACAATGCACTTGCATGACTCAAGAGCAATATGCAAGGTTGAGAGCTCAAGATCCAAGATATCGTAAGTTCAATAATATTTATGTTTAAATTAGGCATAATTATGTAGGCTCAATGACTTCGATAGAATCTCACACGGTTTAAACATAAATTAAATAATTATTCATTCATATATTCAATTAAAGGAACATACGAAATATTTTATTACATTTTTATTATATTTTTTAGATGTAAAGAATCTGTTAAATTGGAATTAAGTTAATCATGTAATATAAATAAATAATTCGTTCAAATTTGATTAATTAACGAAACACAATATATGTTAATAATTTACTACACTTGTGGCATGTTCATTTGTCATTCTGATTGTAACACAAACATTAAGAAGTAAAATTAAAACAGAATGAACCATTAGTATTCACCACAATTTTCGTAAAACAATTATAAAATATTGGAAATCATTGCAAGTATCAATGTAACATGTAAAACTACGTGAATACCGACTAAAAAAAGGAAAAAGCTCTTTGCTGTAAGTTTTATAAAAAGATTTCATTTTTATCAGGAAGGGAAAGGAGATGCTATTTTCGAAGTTGTGGACTACCTTCTAACAACAAATACCTATATTAATGTACAAAAGCTTGGGAAACACGCTTTTTGGAAAGAAATATTTAACAATTTTTCTTGTGTTAAGTGAGGTTTTCAAATACATCATGTTCATGGACAGTCAATGGAACCAACTAGATATCTAGTAGCCCCATTATTCAATGAGCTATTTCTGGTGTTCTTATTTATAGCATCTGAGCGTTAAATGTTTCCGGCTCACATAAATTCTATGTGATAGTTAATAAAGCCTTTGAAGTAGCAATGGGTTCTCTATTTTTATAACATTAAAAAATCTGATAAAAACAGTAGCAGATAATGCAGATTATCTACTTAACTGTATTAGTTGCGAAACCAATTTAACGCCAGTGATTTTTTCCATAAAACCCGCATAGTTCCCGTTCTTTTGGAATTTCTGAGATAAAACCTATACAATGTCCTTTCTCAGGTGTCAAAGTATCTTTGTATCATAATTGGTTCAGTGCTATAAGCGTGAAGAAGAGACAACCAGATAGATAGATAAAGTAACTTTCGCATTTATAATATTAGTATGGATAAGTATGTAAAGAAAATGGCGGATCCTTTCCCTATTTCAATGACATAAGGCAAGCGGTATTCTCGTTAGTTTGATACCTAACGCATAGTATATGCGTGTAGGCTCATCAACATTACCGCGTACAACAACTCGCGCTATAGAAACAGACGCGAGCGCGGCGGGCGCGGGCCGCTCTGAGAAGGTCGCCGCCGCCACATCCTCCACATCGCTCTACGACAATGTCGCCAGCACCCAGCCGACCGCACAACAACCACCCAAACGTAAGTCATCGCTCATTGTATGAGTTCAGTAACACTACCAACCTACATGGTTTCTGGGGCCGTATTAGGCCGGCTATTATATCATTATTTCTAGGCGTACGGCCTCTCTCTCTTATTTCCAGACAGTTTACGCCAGGAATTGAACTGACTGGATGATCTGGAAATAAGAGGTAATACGGCCCCCTGATCTATTTCTAACATAATCTGTTCCAAGAAATTGACTTATACCCATATCAAATTCTTTGAAGTAAAATTGTTTACACAATTATTAAGATGCTATTTTTGTAAAAAATATCGAGATTGTAACATGATTGACATGAATTATTGATTTTGTCAAGATTTTTTTCCTATTGATAACATTTAATGAAGTTGCTCTACGCAATGTTATTAATAATTTTCGTTAAGGGCGTTAAATGTGGGATTCTTTAATACCTAATATTACCAAAGAGTTTTAATAAAATATCTTAATATCACCCGCCTAATACTTTTAGTGCTTGCCTTCTGCTCATTATTAAGGTAGGATACCACTGTATTTATGAATAAAACTTTGTTAGTCCATTTTGTACGCACAATAAAGTATACTTCAACATTTAAATATAATAAATTCTGGCATAATTGTATATATTTATTATATTTCTACAGTGCATTTTAAACGATATTTTCCTGAATATTCACGGACTTTTTCTGATGAAACCTTCAGGTTTATTCAGATAATGATAGTTCAATGAAATGTGGGTTGCATTAAACTATTGAACAAATAATATTTTGTTGATGTGTCTGGTATTATTCAGAAATCAAAATAGAGCTTTAGCCCATAAGTAACATGGTTATTTCTTGATACCTTTTTTATACATACATACATATACTTAATTTTTAAAACGTTTTAAATACAATTACGTACAGACAACATTTAACTCACTTAATACTATAACTATACCTTATAAATGTTTGAACAGCGGCAGCACGTCAGAGCGACACTCAGCCACCGGCTCGCCCCCCCAAGTCGCAAGAGACTTCCACAATGACTACCAACACTTCTACAGCACCGAAGACTGTTACCGCTTCTGTTGGGACACATGGCACTAGCGTAAGTTATAATGTAATATGTATACAGAATATTAAGAGCATACAATTAGGCGGGTCCATGCAAAACGAGTAGCTTCGTGAAGCAATTGTTGCGCGAAGCAGCTCAGTCTATGTCGATGTGGACGGCCGAAAAGTTTCCTCGACTGAGCCACGTTTGGACACGCCCATTTGACTAGGTTCTTGACCTTAAAGGTGTAAAAGCTTTTTTCAACTGCAATAAGTAGTTAATTCCGAAAGTTAATTAGCTTGCTTGTTGATTTTTTATTGAAACTTTTAATTTGACGAACACATCTAATAGAATTGTAAATAGCTTTTAAATATCAAGTGTAATCTTACAATTTCGTTCTTTCAGACTGCTGAAGATACAGCGCAAGCCAACACTGGAACAACAAATCAACACGGTCAAGATCTGAAATCAGAGGGGGTGCAAGCCGGAGGGACATTGACCTCCTCCAAATCCTCTGCAACATCGACACGCGCTGGGAAAGAGCACTTGCAGCACATGCCAAAGAGCATTGATTACGGCGATGGAAATGAATCGGTATGAATATTTACTAACAATTACTAGCAAACCGGGCGAACTCCGTTTCGCCACCAGAGACACCTTTTCTTTGCTATAAACCTCACGGAGCCCGAGACCTTTCCAACAAATGCGTAACCGTTACTTATTGTAGATAATTAAAATAGTGGTCTACAACTCAACCATTTCGTAACCATATTGAGGTATTGCTAACTTATCGATTATAATTTTACTTACCATTCGATATATATTTATTTTTCAGTCTCGTGAGTCGGACAGGCACGTACACAATCACAATGTGATAAACAACAATACTTCGGGATCACGTCGCACAAAGTCTAAAAGCACTGAAGATATGAATATGGGTAAGTAAATTATATATGTATTTTGGTAGATTTTGAAAATTGTTATTTAGTCAGTCATTACATTGCAGAAAACTTGCAGCTTAGAATTCTAGATAAATTTAACAAAAAAAATTAAATAAGAATTTGATCGCAAAATATCGATCTACCTAATACCTACTATAGAGCAACCAACTAATGCTCGAAGCCTACTATACAAATTGTAATCTGTCTATCTAACGTTACTTTATTAGAGACGTAGTTAATAAAACGATAACTAAGTTATAGTAAAAAATATTTTTAGAAATTGTTGATACAACGTTATACCTTGATCGTACAACATTAAACTACTCTCTTAAAAGGTCAAAAAATTGCAAATTTCATAATTCAAGTAGCATTAAATAGTTATCTTGAAAAATAATATACATTGCGTACAAGCCCATATATAGTAATATGATTCTGGATACACACACTAACATTTACACTTCTTACAGATTCGAGTACCCTAAAGCGGATGCTAAAGCCCATGCCATCAACGGAGAGTCCCATAACATCACCAGAGATGGGTCGGAGGCGCTACGGGGCGTGCCCATCATCCTGCTCGCATGGACACCGTCACCCACACCCGCACCACGGCCACTACGCGCACGTGGTCAACAATAACAGCCGACAGTCCTCGCAGCGGTACTCGTCTGCTAGGTTGCTTTATTTTATAGACAACGTGCTAGCGTGTTTGTGTGTTGTGGTATGCTACGAGAACTTGTTGGATATTAGGCTGATCAAATGTCATCTGTGCAAATTTCATCATCTGTACAAATGCATCAGACTGTAGCTAAGGTCACTTATCCTTCCGTTCATGTGAAAACATTAAATTATTAAACCATTCGAGATATTAATATTTTAAACGTAAATGCATGTTTAGTTAAAACAGTTTTCCTAGATGATTCACATTCCAAATCTGTTCATGCAGCTTTAACTATAAATGGCTTGTTTTGCTTGTTATTTTAGTATAAATATAGTTTTTATTCATTCATTACTTATTTTACGAACTCATTCAATCATTTTTAGTTACATGTTCTGTAAGACAAAATCTGAAACCTCACCTTATGTTTAGCCGTGGAGTTGGCGTGGGCGCTGCACCAAGCGGTTACCCCGGCCGCGGGCTATACCTGGAGCTGGGCGGTGAGCGCGACGTGTCTCCCCCTTCAGATAACGTCATGTTCGACAACCAGTGCTACGCCACCACACCCTCGTCGTCGAACGGCAATTCCGATCAAGAGCACTGCCAACGGAGGGACCCGAGGCAGCATCATCATATGGTAATTCGTTTACTGATATTTGTATCATCGCTTGTAATTATGTGTAAAAATGTACGTGTTTTTTTATAAGATGGGTAAGCAACATTCAAGTTCTAATTGAAAGGTAACAAACCACTATTTCCATAACATTATAGACTAATAACATTAACTATCAAAGTGCAAATTATAAAAATAATACAGAAGCTCTCGCAGCGGCAGAAAATATGTATAACTTAATTCTTACTAAATGTGTTCCTAAAATTCTTACTAAATATGTAAAATTATTTACAGCCATGACATCAGTATCGTATTGCATGTGTGTGTGCTTCTGTAGGCCTAGTTTTTAAACAACACAAGCAATTAATGATCCTAACAAGTTTAACATAACAAGTTTTTTTTTATATAAATCTCAATGTACAGTAAATATACCGTATGTAAATTTCTAAAATAATATTTGTAATGCAAGTGCACTGATCAACGTAAAGAACTATAACAAATCTAAAACTGAACTACCTACTTATTTATTTACAAAGGCCCATCATCCATCAACAGCTAATACATTTAAGTATCTTTCCCTTGTACAATTACAATTAGTTTTATAATCTATAATATATTATGTACAACGTTTAACCACTAACGATGATCACAATTCACAACGTTCACAGAAATAAGTATAAATTAGGCGATAATATCTATACAATTAATTCAGAAATTGATCTCTTATTGGACTAATCTAATAAAATAATTCTAATTTTAAAAAGAGAACTACCTACTACATTAAATGCACATGATAATGGCCTTCAGAAATTTATAAATTATCTACTTACCATTTTATTATGTTCTTACCCTTACGAATAAATAGATAAAATAAATAAAAATCATTTATTGAACAAGGTTTCTTACATCAAAATATAGACCCCAAATACAACAAAATTACATACAACAAAATTAGTAGGTAAGTCAAAACTTGAGACTATTCGGTACCAAAAAAAGTTCGAAAAATATTTCAATGTTTAAAAATGGAACATTCAAAATATTAGATGCTATTTTCTTTTTATTTAAATAATGTGCCTACTTTTTGCTTAGGTAATAAAAAAATAAGCACTAAAATAATTAATTATTATTAATAAGAATAAAATGGTTATTATTTATATATTTTAAAATATTTATATAAACTGCACACAAATAAATTTTAGTGCTGGCAACTTTCATAGATAACAAATTTACATCACAGAATTATTTATCTATGGTAGTGGAACGCGCTGGTAAAAAAAGCGCGAAATAAAAAAGCGAGATTAAAAAAGACACGTAAAGTAGTATTTTCCAGTGATGTTAATTTAAATAAAATTCCTGGAAAGTGATTTGTATATACTAGATACAATAGGCTGATTTATAGAATAAGTATTTTTTTGTTGTATTCAATACTATCTTGCATATCGAATATTTAGATTATCTTGTACCCTTGGTTTTTATAATTTTATTAGATTAAGACAAGGAACGAAATCTTTATGTAATATATAAACTTTTACTATAATTTTGATATTTATTCGCAGAAACCATGTCTTTCGCGCCAAGCGTCCCAACAAAGCGCAACTCCAGCGCCGGGGTCACCTACCTCCCGGCTCCTTCTGGAATACGAGATGCATTTGAGGAACACACTCGCGAAAGGAATGGACGCTGAAAGTTATAGCCTGCACACCTTTGAAGCCCTGTTGAGTCAGAGCATGGAGGATTTGGGTAAGGGATTCATGAAAATAATATTAACCGCTTTTAGTATTTCTGTATATATGTTCTGTGTAGCAAATCTCTGTATATTAGGTATGTGTAACATTTTAAATGACAGATTTTCAATTTAAATTAACAACATAGAGGGGCAAAAGTGTATCAGTAATCTATGAAACCGGCCGTCTAAATACCGGTCAATAAATAAATACGTACAACATAAAATATGACAAATTACCGACATTAGTATTTGAAAAATATTTTGGGGTAAATATATTAATCTTGGTTCCAAATATGTGCGTTCTGTGAAGAATATATCATAATACTTAAGTGCTTGTATAAATAAAGTTCATTAATTACTTTTAAATTCCACAGAGTACAACGACAATCTACCTCCTTCAAACCAGCGAAGTCCCTATCCCCCAAGGAGACGTAAGTAAACATTAAAACTATGTAATCGATAATTAGTTATAACTTCAGTAAAAAAATAATTGTAAGTTTTATTCAATGGCGATTTTGATATTTATAATGTTGACAAAAAAAAAATTAAAAGAAACGTTAGATATTTTAATATAAGCTTTTTGATTTCGTATAGGTATTACTAATTTTTAAATATTTACTTTTGTAACAAATATTTTTGGGGATATATACCTCCATTATGTACCTATTATTAGTATTAATTATTATTTAACGGTGTAGTTAATTGTCGTACCTATACAATATAACAACACCTCTGCTATAAATGGCACTAATGTCGTCATCAAAAACCTTAAAAATAAAAAAATAAACTTTATGGACACTGGCATTTAGGGCAACCGAAATTATTTACAAAACTTTTCACTTGTCCACGTATATTAAATGCAAACATATTACTATTTGCACGCAATACGCATAACATTAAATAGACGACTTTTGAAAAATATAGAGAGAAATTATCGTCACCTAACAAAAACAAATCGAGGAAAATTATATAACTTTATATAATTTTCCTCCCAAGTACAATGTTTTTAAATCACACTATGATTCAACTAACACTCGAAACGATAAAAAATATTAAATTACTATATTATTTTATTGATAAACTAGCTTTCCGCTCGCGGCTTCGCCCGCTTTGTCTAAAACATAATAAATTATAGACTAAAACCTTCCTCTTGAATCACTCTATCTATTAAAAAAACCGCATCAAAATCCGTTGCGTAGTTTTAAAGATTTAAGCATACATAGGGACATAGGGACAGAGAAAGCGACTTTGTTTTATACTATGTTGTGATTTCATTAGGTCCTGGATCCCAATGTTCAGGAGGAGGCAGTCGATCTTCAACATTGCCCCTACCACATCGCATGGGGGTGGAGAGACAACACAGCGCACGATCTGATAGAGATGGATATTATAGGTAAACATTTTATTAATTAAATATAATTAAAATATTAATAAAGAGAATAAAAAAAGTTTATTTCTAACCTTTTTTAAATTGTGTGAAATGTTTTTGAATTGATTCTTATTGTCTAACTCTGAATTTTGAGATAAAAGTTGTGGGAATGGTTTTATTTTTATAGGTTTGCTATAATGTCATATTATATTGCGTTTATGTAGCACCTTAATTTAATTTTTAAATTTCGATGACGAACATCTGCAACAACTGATTTTATATTTATTCCATATACTCGTCAACAAGGAAGCAGTGGGCTGCATTCTTTCGGACTATAAGAAGTATAATTAAAAATTATTTGAGTCTGTATTTCTTTGACAATGGGGAACGTGGACGCATTTAACTATGCAAGCAAGCTTGCTGAGCTATAAAGGTCACCCTTTCATATGTTCTAACCGAAGAGTTCTTTTTTTAAGATTATAACACGCTTAATAACACGTGTTCTAAAGTATTCTATATTTTATAAATAAAAATCACATCTAATCTGAACAAGAACTTTGCGGCCTTTATTTTTAAATCTACGCAATACGAACATTCCGGCTTTTTTTTCATATGAATGTATGTCAATAATAATAAAGTTTGTTATTGATAGTGTTGTATATATATTACCTATCTTTAATTTAATAAATATATTGTTTGATTTAAAAAAGCATTAAATTTATAATCATAAAGCAATTTTATGGCATGGTCACTTGCCACCTCTTAGAAGAAAGCCCTCAAATATATTAAGGCCAGCAATATTATGTTTCGTAGCATTGCGAAAGCTTATATGGGCGGCGACGAACATCCTGAAAGTCGCCTGCTCTTTTGCAGGTGTGAACGACACAGTTCAAAATTGAAGTGTAACTGTATTTAAGTTTATTTAACAATTCCGCAGTCATTTGGAAGCGAAGGCTAAATTAGCCTCTAAAAAGCTTGGTGTGCTCAGAAGATCGAGACAGTACTTCAAGCCGGCCCACCGACATCAGCTGTACAAGGCTCAGGTGCGACCGCATGTGGAGTACTGTTCTCATCTCTGGGCCGGAGCCCCACAGTACCAACTCCTTCCTCTTGACCGCATCCAACGTCGAGCAGCTCGAATTGTCGATGACCGTAGGCTTTCCGATAGGCTCGATCCTCTGTCAGTGCGAAGAGACGTTGCGTCTCTCTGTATACTGTACAGAATCTACTATGGGGAGTGCTCTGAGGAATTGTTCCACCTACTACCAGCCGCACAGTTCCACCACCGGACCACACGCCGTAAAAATCTGTTCCATCCGCACCATCTGGATGGTTGGCGCTCCACCACTGTTCGCTTCACCCGCAACTTCCTTCCGCGTTCGATGAAACTGTGGAACGATTTGCCACCTGCGGTGTTCCCGAACAACTACGACATTGGGGCCTTCAAGAAAAAAGCTTATTTGTCCATAAAAAAAAAGCAAAGCACCTGCAACACTTCTAGTGTTGCAAGTGTTTATGGGCGGTGGTGACCACTTACCATCAGGTGGCCCACCTGCCCCTTTGCTTGCTCTGACATAAAAAAAAAAATCTACCTATATACAGTGTGGAAATTTTTGATCCATCGCCAAAAAGGAAAACACCCCTGTGTTTTCCTTTACAACTCTGTTAATAAAATATCGTGTAGTCGAAGATGTCCAGTGTTTTCGCACGGAACATGTAAAATATTATGTATATTTAAAGTAAGTACCTAAAAATTAGGGTTTTATAATCGCAAGTGTCCTCGAGTTTGTATTGATAAGTATTTTAATCCTATAATAATTAATGTAAATATATATTTATACAACCTAAGAATACCATTATGTCATGAATATTGATAATAATCAAATTAAATTAAAAACACTTAAAGATTTGATAGCTATATTTACATTTTCTGTATTGATAACAACATTACAGAACATTACTGTCTCCACTTTTAAATAACAGTAGATAACGATTTCCTTATCCAGATAATATGTTAATGTTTCGCACGCCACCCAACGCGAAGCGTGTGGGTGTGTTCTTCTCTCGAAAGACTGCGTTGTTAAATTAGAAGTGAAGTGTTATACCTCTAGAATCTACGTACTATGGCTAGCACATACAAACAGTATATAGTTTGAAAACTATTTAGATGTGTTTCATCCGTTTATATTAGGGCTCCCACACATAAACACGATACGACGCCGCATCGTTGTACGACGCGACGTCGTATCGTGTTTATGTGTGGGAGCCCT
>CAJQZN010026593.1:0-13514 GCA_907164685.1 Colias eurytheme
TTTTCCTTTGCAAACGCGGGCGAAGCCGCGGGCGGAAATCTAGTACTGTATAATTTAACTCGTATAATTCGTTTAGGAATACGAATTCATAATAATAAATAATAATATGAATTATTCATCTTTGCGAAGAAAATTGATACACCAATTTGATTTAGAAAAGCATTCATAAATTATTTTCCCGGAAAGGTAAAAACTAAAAACTAAACTAAGCAATTTACAAACTAATTTAAGCAATATTAAATTTTATTATTATGTTGAAATTGTAATCAAAATATACCGCAGTATATTATGGTCAATTAAGCTCGATGAGATTCTATTACCAATATCTAATATTGAGTAGCCGTTAGCTACGGGTGTTCAGTTTAATTTTTAGTCTTAAATTAATCTTTAGTATTCATGAACATGAAAAGGTTCAATGGAATTACATCTTCTCAGGTATAATTAAAGCTATTAACGTGAATTAATGGCCATGCGTACCACCAGTTTCTATCGACATGTCACTTATCCTTTTTAAGAATTTTTACGGAGGTAAGTAATGTCTACTGAAATGGATACCCTAAATTGAAAGAAAGTATAGCTCTAGGGAATACATATAAAATAATACACTGTATATCTGTTTATAACAGACCCAATCCGGGTCGTACCCCACACAGGTTTTCTCAAGCAGTGCAGAAAACAATAGCAAAGAGCACACAATACAAGAAAATAAATTGCACTCTATTTAGATTAAATAAAGATTTTCTATTTTCACTTTCAATGCAAGACTAGTATTAGTGTATAAATCTTTGGATTTTAGCTTCAATTTTCGCGTAGAATGCAACAACTCAGCGCGTAAAAGCCCCAATTTTAATTAAAACATGCTTGTCTTCAAATCAAGCATTGTCAGTCTATAAACTCCGGTATTATCAAATAATAGCACAATACGAATGCAAATTCAACAGAATCCCAAGAATTTTGCTGAATTGCTTATAAATGGAAATCTATATGAAAACAACGTAAGGTCCGTGATATTATTTCCACTAGCTTCAGATACGGCTTGTCATGAACGGCGAACAATTGAGTTGGGCTAGGGTCTGAGACATAAGCGACTGTGGTATGATAATATCAGACTTACAAATATAAGGCGATTTAAACACAACTTTCAAGTTATATGAATTGTAGTCTCTTGTGTGTGTGTGTTTCAATTATAATTTTGAAATGTATGTAATTAAAAGAAATCGTACTCCTAATGTGTTATACTATACGCATGTGTCCAGCAGTGGATGTCCTTCGGCTGAGATGACGACGGATGTGTTGCTAAAATTGTGCACAATTAAGTATGTGTAGGTAAATTATTTTGTTATAGTGTAATAATTTTTGATATATTAAACAAGTGATCTTTGAAATGATAAAACAAAATAAAATGGCTATAAATAGTTGATTCAATAGTTATTCAATAGTTGCTTGGAAGAAATTGCTTGAAGCAATAAAGCCGCCCTTTGCATCTAATGTCCTGTCTGTGTGTGTGAAATTTGTATTTGTGTTGTATGCAATAAAGATTATAAATAAATAAATAAATAAACTTGTTGAAAGAAAAAATGAACACACTACATAAAATAAACGACAAAAATAATACTTTTCCACACCAATCGCTCGTGACTTACAAGCAAATAAACAATGTCCCTTGTCAGGCCATACAATACGATGATGGGTGTCCCTATTGTAGACTTCTGTTTAATTTGTTTAGCTAACGTCAGATAACTTGAAGTCAAAGTTCCTGTTCCACATTGTGGTGTGGGTAATGGACCAGAATTCATGCGTGAATATACTTAACATATTATAAGGTTTTATGAAGAATGTTTGAAATGAGGTTTAATAAAGACAATGAATAATTAAGAAAAAAGTTGAAAGTTGCTTATAAATAAAATATTATTTTTATTCAATAAATTTTTGGAAATTGATAGGCAAATAAGCTTTGTGCTTAAACAGCACCTTGTCGTCATGTTTTATGGTTAGTACAATCTCATAATTATCATAGTTGATAAACGAAAAATATAGTATACAATCCGTAGCGATAGCGTAGCCGAAACTATCTTTTATTATAACGGCTATACTATTTTTCTAAAAAAAGCCATACTTTTTTTTAAGCGTAGACGATTAATTTATAAAGCCTACGAACATGCAATCCAATCGCTTGATACAACAAACTTACTGCTACGTGTATTACAAAATGTACTAAATTCGACCATATGCCCTTGTAATACGTGTCACATTGAATGTTTATATCGTATCTGTTCTATTTACCAAAGCTTCGAAAGTTTCAACTTTAGGATTTTAGTCCTTATCACTTGGGAGTTAGATATTATATCGATTGCGTTTACATGATTGTAATTAAAGCAGGCTATTGTAATTAGCGCATAGTTCACATTCTGTTGTGGGTAATGCAGCTCGGTGTTATTTGCGTAATTTGTCAATATGTATTCTGATACGATATGGTGTTCAAATTGCGTTTCATTGATTTTTTGATATTTATCCATTTCATATCGATACATGAAAGGCAATATTTTTAATGGTACATATTATAATTTATAAGTCTATCTGTATACAATTACTTTTGTTTCGTAATAATGCGTTTCTATTTCAAATAAGGAATAATAAAATCGTGCATATTATAAAATCCTGGGATCCCTAAAATCTTGAAGTTAAGTGCACTAAGTTATTTTCAACATTACGACGTAGAAAATACATATAGTCGTAATATTCAGAACAAATTTAGTTGTAGATTTACACTCATATCAGATTTACACATGAAATTTAGAGGAAACGAAATATACAATGCAAATGTGATGCAACTATGGCGGACTAAAACTTTTCAAATAGGATGCAATTTTCAAATTTATTTTAGCCGCTGCGCTATTTATGTTTGTACCAAGATTGTGTTATAGGTATTAAAATTATTTTTGAAATCGGCTGAAACATTAGATTCTTAGTTTTTTGTTTTTTAGTTAGTTGAATGTTGCTGTTTTGCTGGATTTGCGAAACCAAATTGGTTAATTTGTACATTTGTCCAAGCTGAAATGTGAATGTTAAATTCCGAAAAGTAAACGCAAATTAGCGACGCAAGTCTGCGGTGTCGTTTTGGGATTTTGCTCGGAATGAATGGTCGGTTGTGAATGAAATATAGGTACAAATAACTACAATAAAATGTAACAGACTCAAAAACAAATCGTTTATGTAAAATTTTACTAGTGTTGAATGGAATTTTAGGAATGCAAATAAAAATAATTAACATCAACCTATCAGAAAACAAATTTCATTTATTAGGTAAATGTTAAAATAAAATAATTTATAAAAATATGTAGTAGGTAGGTATTATTTTTATAGTAGTAGTTTTTAATTTAACATAAATTCCCTTAAATTATTACATTATTCCCTTAAAATAGACTCCAAGAAAGTAAGATGTTTTAACATTGAGAGAATGTTAATTTATATAAGTAGATGAATATTATTACTTATTAGTATATTGTAATACAAGACGATTTCGCTCGGTATTTAAATGGAATCGGATTTTTATGATTCCTATAATCTCCTCGGGAATTAAGCTATGAAATTCAGAAATATACCTATTTTATTAACGCTTCAGATAATTCCTAAGATTACAACGTTTGAATGTGAAACACGTTTAAAGACTGTGACAAATCCTCATCAACATCAATTTGTACCTACCGATAATTATTTTTCCAATTGGTATGTACAAAGTGTTATTTTTTTACCCAGTCTCCCGTAATAGCATATTAAAATAATTCCTTTCCTCGTAAAAATAATAAAAATATTAGGTATTTTATATTCTGGAAGATCCTATATAAATTTGATTAAAATTTAAAACCCCATATTCTTCGCTAGTGTATCGATATCTTATGCAATATAATATTTTTGTATCGTCGGTCGGAACTCTTGCTTTAACCCATTTAGAAACGATGTGTTGGAAATGTTCGCCTGAAAAATCGTCGTAAAAACGAAATTCTCTCGTATGAAGCAATGACGCAGCGTTTTATTGCGAATCAAGCGTGTTCAAATAACTGCTAAAATGGCTAAAAGCTTATATTATGTCCTGATACAGAAAAATGTTTCATACTCAATTGGTTTAATAAACAATTAATTGTGAAGGATTTCTACAAATTGTCATCATATTAAGTTAAAAAAATCATCATTAAATATAGCAAATAGAGCAAATAATTACAATCCAAAAAGTATTTTTTTATTTCTGTGGATTAGATGTCTGTGATGTCGTCCATTCAATGAACGCGCTAGTCATTCAATCAAATAGCAGATTCAACCAGATGACTGCGACGTATATATCCTTTCGAGACATCAATTTCGTTATGAAGAGAAGATCACTTACCTACATAATATCGATAACAACACTCGATCGATTTATAGATTGAGTAATATGACACGCTTTAGAAAGTTTCACTTTGTACAAACTTTTAAATTCGAAAAGCTTAAACCTAAAGTATATCGTACTATTAAATAATACATATAATGTAGTGGTAGGTACTTTGTGTTTTACACAACCACAATCTATTAACCAACGAATTGACAGTATCTATATACCTATTCGTAATTTATTATTCTACGCATTTTTCTTTTAATAACGTGATTTCATTGTGGTTCATTATAAGTAATATCGCTCAAGAATATAACAATAAAAATATTGCCCATTTCATATTGGGTTTCTATACAAGAGCTCGTAAAGCTTTCTTTTGTAATAAATGATTAATAAGCACAAACAATGTAGGTACGTAGCAGTAAAAATGAAATCAAATCGTATCTTGCAGCCTGCAGCAACCTGCTGGTATATAAGTAGTGCTGATTAAGATTCAATTAAGATAAAAATTCTTATTCACACATTCATTTCGTACAGCGTGAGCGTATCTTCCGATTCACGGTTCTGGAAAATTTTAAAGTGGATTGGAGAGGAAGTTAGCCTCGTTATCATGAAGTACTGTAGAATCAGTGGAACGGAACGTAGCGACAAAGCTAAAATGTTAAACGATGGAAAAAAGTATTTACAGGGCTTAGCGCTTTTATCCAGTGATTTTAAGGTCAAACGAAGCTTAATCTAGACTGTTTGTGTAATATTATGAACGTTGATTAGTACCTACACAAGAAAAATAAAATATATACAACAGGCTGGCTTGACTTTAAAAGTTACTAGCTGTGCTCCACGGTTTTACCCGCATTGTCCCGCTCCTGTTAGTCTTAGCGTGATGATATAATAGGTATAGCTTTTCTCGATAAATGGGCTATCTAATACGAAATAATTTTTCAAATCGGACCAGTAATTCTTGAGATTAGCGCGATCAAACAAACTCTTCAGCTTTATAATATTAGTATAGATATACGACAGTACCATGTTAGTAGATATTAAAGATACTTTTTTGCAACAAAATTTTGTTCAGAAAATATGTACTATAGTATAGTAAAAGGGGTTATTGGTGGAAATTTGTAAGGAGAATAGTTAAAACGGCCGCGGGCGAAGTGGATTTTCCAATGTTCTTTCAGCATTTTTTACCATGATAAAGAAGCTAGAATACAATTATAATTTGCATTTCCGCATAAACGAGTGAGGCGAAAGAAACTGATTAGATAAAAAATGAAGCACCTTTATCAGTCCAATTACTTACCACTGAAAATTTTCTTAGATCTGGACTAGTTAAGTATCTAGTATCTAAGTAAGTACCTATTATCCAAAACTGTTTATGTTACGTTCAAAAAATTAAGGACATTTTTAACGGATTTTAAACCTTTAATTTTCTAAATGTACTTCGTGTAAAATCAAACACATACAAATACTATATTTTATGATCCATTTCATACATTTTTACTTCCTATATCCATGCTATATCAAAACTATGATCATTCACGCGACCTAAAATACACTAACAAGGCTTCACATTGAATGATGTGGGTTTTGTATTGGAGTGTAAGGTCTATGAAGCGATATGAATTCAAACTGAATGATTGTTCCAACTCGTGAACAATGAATAGATTTTTTGCATTTGTGAATGGATGGTTCTTAAATCTATTGTGTTATTGTTGATGATATTAAATTTAGTTTGATAAATTTTAAAGATGAACTTATATTTAGACGATAAGTAATTTTATATTGAGCTAACTGGGTCACGTCTAGATTCCTTGATGGGTTCAGTAGATTTGAACAACTGCACAAGTTTTGTAAATTTCACTAGCTGTATAGAAACAACTCACAGTAGAGTAATTTACAAAATTGGGACGTATTTTAAAAGATCGGAATAGTTTTACAACCTCTAACGCCTCTGACGAGTTCATTGTCAGAAACAATAAACATGTTACCAAAACAAAAAAAAAACATTTCAATAGATATTTTCAATAAAATTTCAATGCTAACGTAAACGTTAAAACTAATTAACTTGCAATAATGAAACGCGAACAATTAAAAAATGATGTACCAAGCAATATCCAATGAATGGATAACAATGCAGAACAGTAATGCTCCATCGAAATTTTTTTGCTTTTCATACGTAGCTCGCTAGTTTTGAAACAATAGCATATTGCGGAATGAAATTCGCATCGGATTTAAATGAACCACCGCCAGCACACACGAATAACACTATACAAATGAGAACTTTATTGAAATACATGTATTTCATATATAAAATGCAAACAAATGAAGAATAAATGGCAAAGGGAATGCGGAAATTAAATGGTATGCACCGAAATGTAAAAGTTAATACTCGTCTATGTGTTGGAGATAAAACAAATGGCTATTTTCCTGCTAAATAATCATATTGCGTACGTTATTATTATTAATTAAAGCTTTATGCATTCACTTGGCAAATCTATAATAAAAATGAATCGCTAATCTATATATATAAAACTCAAAGGTGACTGATATAGTGATCTATCAACGCACAGCCCCAACCACTGGACGTATCGGGCTGAAATTTGGCATACAGGTAGATATTAGGACGTAGGAATCCGCTAAGAAAGGATTTCCCGAAATTCTTGCGGGAACGGGGAAAAACAGGGATGCACGTACAAAGTCGTGGGCGGAAGCTAGTGTGTTGATAAGCGTAAACCTTGAGAACGGCTTAATCGATTTCGTTAATTTTTTTTATAATATTTCAGGAAATACGAGGATATAGAGTACTATTCATATAGAGTAGTAGATACTTATGGAGATAAAACGTAAACATGTACCAAGGGCGAACCGGAGTGGACGGCTAGTCTTTAATAAAACCGTTCTTATCCATACTTATATTATAAATGCGAAAGTAACTCTGTCTGTCTGTCTGTTACTCAATCACGCCTTAACTACTGAACCAATTTGCATGAAATTTGGTATAGAGATATTTTGATACCCGAGAAAGGACATAGGCTACTTTTTACCCCGGGAAATAGGATAGGTTTTGTCCCAGAAATCCGGAACGGGAACTATGCGGGTTTTTCTTTGACTGCGCGGGCGAAGCTGCTGGTGGAAAGCTAGTATCTTATAAAACATGCTCTTACCTAAATCATCACCTGATATGTATAAGTATAAAGTATTGTGTACAATCCATAATCAAATTTAATAGAGACACAGAAGAAAAATGCTCTTTTCTGTAGTAATAATACAGGGTAAGTCTGAGATAAACTTGCATATGATTCATATGAACTAGTTGCGTAATGCTAGGTCACCATAGATGATAGATGTTATACATTAACTGTGCCATAAATGAACTTTCTAGAATCACAATACGGAATTTATACGAAGTGCGACATCTGCGTCTTGGAACTCGCATTCATACACATTCATATCTTACACAAGTTTGTACAGAAAAGTTATTCGTATAGTTAATATTTATTTGGATAATAGAACTGATACTATGGACTTTAATGTATTATTTTTTAGTGATATTGTCTATTAAGTGGACGGAAAGTACCACGAAGTCGATGAAAAAGAACTTCACAGTATATTTTCAGTTTCTTATGAGGTTAATAAGATAAACAATGGCAGAGAAACTAAGAGAAATATAAGAAACTGTATAGCCAACGCATTAGCATTTTTATTCAACTCGGGAATACTACCAGTGTTCTTTTTATACATCCATACTAATATTATAAATGCGAAAGTAACTCTGTCTGTCTGTCTGTTACTCAATCACGCCTAAAATACTGAACCAATTTTCATGAAATTTGGTATGGAGATATTTTGATACCCGAGAAAGGACATAGGCTACTTTTTATCCCGGGAAAATGACGCAATCCCGGAAATCCCACAGGAACGGGAATTATGCGGGTTTTTCTTTGAATGCGCGGGCGAAGCCGCGGGCGGAATTATTTGAATGTAATCTTCATCAAAATATACTCGAAGAAACACAAATTTTCTTGGCGTCTGAAAGTGTGAAACTCACATCCCACTTGCGCGAAATAATTAAAAAGATGGAACACTCTCTAAATTAAAAGTGGATACTTTAGATTAAGATCACCACACACCATGTTCTTATGTTAGCAGACACGTGGTTCATTTTATGTGTGGATTAGATTCACCATTTCTGATTGCGTATGTGTCCTACAATATTGGCCATGTAATTCCTTTTTTAATGTTTTCATTTAAATAGACCAATAAACTAATGAGAACTTCAACTTTTTGTTATAGTTGTATTTGTATGTAACAAACATAATATAGGTACCTAAAGAAAGGTCGTGGCATTCCTAAAAAACAGGCTTTGTAACAATTTACTCCGTACACCACAAATAAAATTCACTTTGATAAAATATTAATCTAGATTTATTTATTCTTCCAGTGTAAGACCTTCCCAGACTGCTCTTTTATTTATTGAGAGTATGTTTCTGACTTCACTTTTGAATTCTCTGTCGTTTAAAGAAGTAAATAAATATCTCGTTACACAGCAGAATAATTCAAATGTAATGTTTAAAAGTACAAAATTTGTTTTAAATATTTATATGACAGTAAATAAGAAACAGGAACTAGGTTTCCGTTTAGAATAGGCTTGCATTAAAATGTATTTTTAGTGCAAACTTTTTCTTTATAAGTAAGTAAGTCGTTCATATTTTGGTTGAGGTAGCATCTGTGCTCTACCACAAGTAGTCATTATTTGTACCTATATCCTGACTAGCTGGAATTATTAATATATTATGTATGTATTTGTATAATAAAACTAAGTACTAATAATAGTCACGAGAACTTAACATGCATAACATTTTACTACTACAAACATTTCAAAGAGGCATAAAAATGTACGTAATATCACGGTAATGTAACAAAGAAGCAGGTTTAAGCTAATTTATTGCTCATAAGGGCGTAACCCGCGTAAGGCAAGAAGCTCATTTTCCAACGTATTATTCAATTTCCATAACATGTTACATCGTGAGTAAACATTTAGGGATAATGAGGTTGGAGATATTTATGTCGTCAAAGATTTGAACGCATATTAACTTGGCTGTATGTAATAAAAATTGATGGTACACATGTCTTGAAATAAGTGTATGGAAATAAGTATATAAACGAGTTGATAGGTATAGTAGAAAATTAGTTTCTGCATATAGAAGACGTAGTAGGTATGGTCTGCTGTGTGAATAGGCTCTAAATAAAAAACTAATGCAAATTAAACATAGTTTTAGAACTAAAAGAAGTCACATTAACATAGATTACAAAAGAACAATCCTTGATTTACACTTTTTGATCCAAAATAGATTACACCCAATTGAACAATACCTTCTGGCAAACATTATTCACATCAACTATACACATCCCAGTACTAGAATACAGTTGAAGTTTTAAACTAGTTAAGAGCGATCGGACGTAACGCAATTATACCGGACTCGCAGCAAATGTTGTTTGTTCTATGCTGTGGTTTGTTGGTCCATTATACTATTAGACGCGTAATGGACATGTTTTGATATAATCGCATCTTTCATTATATCATGTCCTTTTAGCGAGAGATTAGTGCTAATTTTATGGCGCAATTAGACAGCTGAATATCGTCTTCAGAATTATGGCACAGTTTGCAGATGTTTTGTATTTTAATGAGAGTACTGCTAAGGTACTGCTACTGTATTTTATTATGTTGTAAGGGAACTGATGTTACCGGATAGGAAGCGGTGTTCTACAGAGCCTATATAATCATCCATATAAGAATATAGAGAGGTGAAATTGTGGCCGTCATTTGGTGGAAGAGTACGCTCGTTTTTAGATGGATTTCATACCGTAACAGTTCGGAAACATAGCATCACTAAGATCGACTCACTGAACTGTTTTTAATCGAGGAGGTTTTTATTTAATTTTTAGAAGATGTACTAGATCAAAATGCCGTACAATAAAAATTTATAGAAATTTCGTAATGGGATAATATCTCAGTTGAAGCTAACTGTGAAGAAAATATCCAGTTCTATTAAGATAGAGAAAATCGCTTACATAAGCTTCGAGCTTAACTCGCAATGAGAAAGAAAAACGCCACGGGTCATTTAGTGAAACGATGGCTACATATATTGAAGTGAACATACAGAACTAAGTATGTTTTATGTTCATGTAGTACACTCTTATAAGAACGTGGAAAAAAACATCCTGATCATATAATGTTGTAGTGCCTTATAAGTTTTTTTTTTCAGATAATCAAACATAATGTTCAGTACATTTCTGGTTTCCGGACTTTCTGGTTGAGCTTTTTTTTTGCTAAGAAGGAATGTTAGTGAATATATAAAATATTATGTTTAATAATATTTAAAAATATTCATGCAAAGCAAGTGAAAAAATGTTACCCATCCAAAGGTATGCTTTTTGTTATACAGAGGAATTTTGCTTTCGGACAAAAAATATGAACACCAAAATTTGTACACAAAAAATTACCTAGTTAAAAATAGGAATCTAGCTTTAAATCGCAAAGCCTTTAGAATGACCGAAATTGAAAAAAGGATCAAAAATGTCTTAAATTTTTAACGAGACAAAAGTCTAGCCTCGTTTATTCTTTAAGTTTACGATACATTTCCATGATAAACTTTGAAATTATATCGGAGCATATTTTTTAAATTCAGAAAAAAATTACTGTTGTAATAATTATTCTCTTTTATTGTGAACGTCTTAAGAAAGTTATGTTTAGCAATATAAGTTAAAGTAAAGGGAACACAAACAAATAAATATTTTATTGGTATGTTACATATTGTATATAAGTTATTTTGTATTATTTTTTAATTCAGCATATTAGAAACAGCCTATACTGTTTCTTATTATATTTATTTATTTATTAAAAAAGGTTCATCAACAGTTGTTACATACGTATCTTTCGCGTTAAACAGTTACAATAGGATTTATAACTTACATTATTTTATTACGTCGTATAACGTTAGTTAAGATAATACCTATTACTGAATAAATAAATCATTTTGATCGACGCTTCCACACATTTAAATTATATTTTAATAGCATAATATCCATGATTACTTTCTTTTTCTTAACTTAATTTTCTCACTTGTCACCAGTGAACAAGCAACTTTATGCAAAAGTTATCTCATAATGGTTACGACGTTGCAAAAAATCTCACAACTTAACCAATCTTCAGATATTGCGTCAACTTCACTCCTGTTATTGCTTTATTAAAATAGTTTTATAACATCGTCCAGATGGCGTTTTACATTTTTGTTAATAGATGTTCTAATAGTAAATAATAATACCGATGTTATTGTAAATAAATTAAAATTGTTCATATACCTAATCGTTAAAATTAAGTCTTTAAGTTGAAAGATTATTTCGCAAATATCCCAAACTATTTTATATTTTTTTTAATACATTTTTTAAGATAAAAACATCTCAATTATAAGAACATAAACAGATTTTTTTTCGTATTTATTAAAATAATTTTGAACTAGTAAATTCTTCTCCCTACACAATAAGTAATAAGTACATCCATCGATTTCATAATCTAATAAAATATTTTATTAAAACACGTAGATCAAAACGCAGAATATAAAAAGTTGTACCTACTAAATTCCAAATATTTTTCAGTAATCTTGATTTACGATGCCTACGAAAATGTTGATAGATATTTTGATAGCCTTACTAATCATCTTAGCAAGCTACTAGAAATTTCATTTTCCTAAGATTGACCCTGTATCAGCTATTTCTAGTTTGTAGTTTAGGAGCTTACTCAAAATATCTACCAGCATGCTTTTTCCTTCAAGTTATCTTGCAATAATACAATTTATTATTACTTAATACTTTGTATAGAGTCATAAATTTCAATCTATAAACCTACTTCAATGAGAACGAAATAATACAATTCATCGCTTCTAGAAAATTTAAATGAACCTAGTTATTTTGTATTCTTTGAGCTTAGCCGTCTCGCCAAAAATGTAGTGTGCTCATGACACTAGCTCAATTTTAAAATATATCATTATAATAATTGTACTTCGTATCTTTTTTCTTACACAGTTTCTCAATATTTATATACCAATAGATTAAAGCTGTGCGTGATTCTATAAAAAATTCGGGCCAAAAATTTTATTTAAAGTTTATGTAAAGATTCGTAGCCATCTCTCGGAGTAAAATAATTGAATAGGCTAAGGCGTAGGGCGGCTAATGAAAAATCAATTGCATCGCGTGCGTTCATATAACAACAAAATATCAAGCACGTACTAGAATATAATAATATACTATTATTGATATCTGTTCATGATGGGTTATTGATTTTATACACAAGCGTAACAAAGCGTAAATTCCACAACGGCTCGATAATTTAACGTTTTTGATAAGACACATGGCAGAAAAACCGAAGTGTAACAGGACGGGATAAGCTCACACAGGAATGGCATTTGCAAGTGACACATCAGAAAAGAATGCATATTGTAATGTAATATTAAAAATATCTCGTAGATTCAACGTGTATTTGAAATGGTATTAATATTAACGAATTTTATATTGTTTGCTAATTTCCATTTATAATACCATAAATAGTCATGTTAGGTTGGAAAAACAAAATGTAGGTGATTCACATTTTTTTTGTCCCTCTCTCTCTTACCAATATCTTTACTAAATTAAATTCGATAGAGAGAAAGATATGTAGGTGATTATTATTTTTAGTAATATTTATAAGTAGAGTCAGTGGCTTTTCACGACTCTACTTACTTAATCACTACAAAAAACTGTTCTGTTTTTATTTAGACAATTGGCAGTACTAACAAAGTATGAAATTAAATTCTCCAGCTTTTTACCGATTCTTTGATCAAGTAGAAATAAATGTAGTTTAATAAATATTGAATTGAAATATCAATAGAATACTTCTTTGATCAATCATAAAGGAATATAAGTTAAGGAAAATAAATATTGAATTCAAATCAATACAACACGCAAAAAAATTATAACAGATTTTCAAATCAAATGCAGCATCGCTCTGAAAGCAGATTCTAGCAGTGAATAAAATGTGAAATGGATCTAAAAACCAAAGCCCAATCTCGGTTCACTAGTAGAATTTCATATTTTTACATACAAATTTTCATAA
>CAJQZN010026597.1:0-14412 GCA_907164685.1 Colias eurytheme
TTATGCTATCACAACTGTCATCTCTTTTAAAGAACTTTTATTAAAAATATTGTAAACCACAAAAATCGTAGTATTATGTTTGATAGAAACATTAATTTGAAACTATTTAACTTTAAGATTATTCAAAATATTTACTTTAATATTTGTATAGCCAGATCATTAATATAATATTCTTTAAATTTGCTCAAAATCGTTCATCATTCTGGAAACTTCTGTGATTAGGTAGATATAGCTGACTATAGGACATCTTAAAACAAGGGAATACTGGAGGAATTAAAAGCAATAATGAGATAGTTTTGCTGTGATTATCACTTATTTTGCAAATGTTGTGATTTTTTATTCTGTTTGAGATAAAATAAAGTACTGCAACTACCAATTGATTTTTCATTTATTGAAAACTCAATGCTAAGATATCACTATTGCTACATAGTATAAAACAAAGATGCTTTCTGCAATCTGTCTTGTCTGTCCTAAGTATCTTTAAATGCTATGATATTTGTGTTTTTTTATAGATACATTAATTCAAAGGTCTATATGTATAAAATAATGAGTAATGCCAGGGCGGGTCTCTAGTTTGTTTTAAAATATAGATTATTTTTGGGCATGCTAGTTTGTTTATCGCACAAGTCCTAATGTATCTTTAATTCATGTTGACTTCTAAATTTAGATTTCAATGTTTTTGCCAATTTAGTCATATATCCACCATTTATGCCAGAATTCTGTTTCTTCGGTTTAATAAATTAGGGTTTTAAAATAAATAGTGTAAATTAAACAACAGGAAAAATGATTATTCTTTATTATTTCATTTTGTAACTAGTTAAAACATAAAAAAGGACAATAAGAACATTATTACCTAATCTTAAATATATTATATTTATCTTAGATATAATATAAAAATGCTCAAAATATTAATTAGTGAGATGATAAAAATAATTCACATTGGCATTGTAAATAATAATTTAGTTTTTAATAATTAAAATAAATACTTACACCTACTTCATTGTTCTTTCTAATTAGCTAGGATAAAAAATAATAACATCTTTTCAATCTTTTGCATAATTTCTATACACATAATAAATAATCATTATCATTAAGATTTAATAAAAATAAACATTGATATATGTATACAAATTGATTTGTGTGATTACACTATTTCTTGAAATGCTATCAAGGCTGTTGATGACCAATCACATGACCAATGAAGGCATTTATTCTTAATAAATGACATTCATTGAAAAATGCCTATAAAATATATTTCAGTTTGCCCAATTTGTGTGTAATTGATTGTCATTTTCTTATCTTATCTTGGAATTTTCCAGTTTTATCGCCAATTAGTCGCAATAGCAAGCATCTTTAGTGTTACTGCTGATCCACGTCAAGTATCTGTTAACTCTAGCATACACGCCCGGCTTTCCTGGTCTCGCACATCCTTCTCCCCAGGATACCACACCTAAAGAAAAATAAAATTTTAATTTTTAACTTTGATTTGGTTATTGTTATGTAGTTGAGGGGATAACAGGGATTTAAGAAATGAGTAGATTGAAAGTTTTTTTAATCATCACTGTTTCACTGCTTTAAATGGCGGATTTTTTCGCCAAATTATATTTTTTTCTAACCTGTTATAGTGGGGTAGGTAGGTATCAAAAACGTTCCACATTATGCTTGCAATGCTACATGGGCCAAAAAATGAAGCAAGATAGAGCAGTGATTAATTTTCATCCAATTTCAAAAAAGAAGGAGGTGTTCGATTCAACTGTATTTTTTTTTTTTGGGTTGCTTACTTCACAACATATTTTTTTTATTTTAAAGCTAATTTCTCCCGTGTCGACTATTTGAAAGACGGTTTAGATTTTGTAAAAAAATATTTTTTTTTCAAAAACTTACCAACAACTTCATAAGCCGCGTTCGTATTCAGTACATGCAAAGGGCCGCCGGAGTCCCCTTGACAAGCGTCACGGCCGCCCTCGTCGTAGCCCGCGCAGATCATGTTGTCCGTTATACGGTTGCCGTATGATGTCATACGGCAGGCCGAGTTTGACATTATCGGTACTTGGACCTGAAAAAATGTAAAAAAGACGGGTTGCACAATTGACCATCAAAATATGACAAACTCGGCTGCCCGCTCTAACATAATCATTTGAAACTCATAAATTGTTGTCAACGAAGTAAAAAGAGCGTGTGTGCCGAGCACACGCGTCAGAAGTGGAACTTCTTTGGCAAGTTAAAAAGATACCAAAATCGTCGTCTTACTCCATGACGTGACGGTATTGCCATGACGAGACCTTGAAATTTTACTCTCAACGCGCTAAAAGGTTCACTTCCAAAATATGTTTTCTTTTTCTTTTTACAGTTTAATTTTATCAAATTATCATGTATACCTCCTGAAGTGTGTTAGACACAGATCCGCCTTCCTCCGTGGTTCCCCACCCAGAGACCATCCCGGTTTCATTATTATAGTTCGAGTTAGCGGCCGGCAAGCAAACTGGCCTTGCTCCGATGTCATTCTCATCTGAAGTGTCGTCGACGCCCGCGCCTGCACGTTTCTTCAAAGCGTTGCTGAGGTCGATCTAGAAATGAAAAACGAATTATTAGTAAGTAACTACTTACGTAAAAAATACGAATAATAATTTAAAAAAATATAGAAAAAATTCGATCACAGGGTGCGATTCGAACCCATTTATTTTTGCCATACCGGAGCAACGCCTAGTCTCTCGGCGATAGATCGTTGGAACGTCGCCGTTGTTAAATTACGAATATTCGAATATATTATTATTTCTCTGCTTTACTCATCTATTTTTTACAAGAATGACTTTTGTTTTCATGACAAATCAAGCAACGTAGGTTGTGAATTAGTCCCCCAATTAACACCAAGAACACTGGTGGTGCAACCCAAGGTGCAGTTTTTAGCTTTTTATCTCATTTAAATCATCGTATTTAGCCATGAAACTTAGTTTAATTCCTATTTCCTATTAATAATTATCCAATTTAAAAAAATAGAATAAGTTAACTTCTTTCTCCATAAAAATAATGCAATGAGTCTATGAAGTTCTTACCCGTTTGTCCATTTTCAGGATCGCGATGTCGTTATCATAGGTGTTAGGATTGTACAGCCTATGTCTAATGATGCGAGATACGTTTCTGTCCACGGTCTTCGTATCATTTGGCTGGGATCGGTCGTGTTCTAGAAGGCGGATGGTCATCTTTTCTTTGCGGAAACTGTTGCGAATCAAGATAATTATTAGATAATTTTAATAGAAAGAAAATAGTTGCAAACGTTATTGTTGGTTATGCTAATTGCTATGTATTTGAGTCACAATAATAATAGAATATTTCCTGTAATCGTTAAAATAAAAAAGTAATATTAAAATAATACGCGGATCAGAATTATTAATGAGAAACTAATTTTTTTGCGCTTACAAAAAAATTATAGCATACACGTCGATCAAAGTTACAGCTCCTAAAAGTAAATTACAACATGAATATAACGTATAGTGTTCAATACGTACCCAGAAGTGCAATGCGCAGCGGTTAACACATACAGATCAGATATAAGCGAACCTCCGCAGTAGAATCTGCCGCCGTACATAAGAGCTACCATCCAAGGCAACTCTAAAGTCTTCGTTTCAGAACCACCAATGATACGCCGCCGAGTGCGGGCTATACCACATTCTGTTGGAAAACCAATTTTTTGAAACGTTTTCGAGGAACATAAAGTGTTTGTTATGTGTTAATTAATTATTTTAGGGCTCTTTGAAAATATAGCGAGTTTTCAAGTCTTGTGAAAACTTAAAAAATGCGACAAGACGGCTTTCAGCAGATTTTTTTTTCTTAGGCAAAGTTTTTTAAAACTAAAAAAATTGTTGTGTGGTTTTATGAAACCACGGTAAAAGTGAAACTGTTCGAACGGTTCCGAACACTGCTTTGTGTAGCGCATGTCGCGTGACGGTCGGCTGCCGAGTAGGTATACCTACTCGGCATCCGCGATACACGCGACATGCGCTACACAGACCAAAAAGTTTGAGACGATGTAATAAAAGTTTCACTTTAATAAAATAATAAAAATAACACAAAATCTAAAAAAAAGAAAGAATAAACGTTAGACTTATAACTATGTACATAAAAGAATAAAAAAATAATTGGTAGAGCAACGAAGAGGTTTATTACAAGTGCGTTCTGTAAAATATAATCTAATAACATATTCGAGAAATGCACTCAGCAGAATCGCTTGCATTCCCAGTTTATTCAAATAACCAGAATGAGATAATTTCTATGTTTATCAGGGCCGGTTTAAGATCTCCAGGCATTGCACGTTTCGCTACGCTCGTAGGTATTCCAATGGAATAAATTTTATGAAATTTATTTTTACTTCTCCACTCATAGAGCTTTTCTCCAAAAGAAGCCTTCTGAATAACGAAGTGTGAGCAAGAGATTTTCATGTTTCGTGACTATTTTTTTTTTTTTTTTTTTGTTAGAAGCGACTTTCCTACATCAGTAAGAGAATACAATTTTCAACAATTCATACACACATGCAAAACTTTACATGGTTGGTTATAATGTTTTAAGGTTTATAACTTACGACAAGCCGGGCAGTCTTCCGGAGGGTCATTAGATGGTGTCACCGGATTCACAGGCGAACTCGTCGTGCCGCCAATCCAGTTGTTAATCCATTCAATCAGGTTCTTCTCTTTGTTACCATCAGCTTTCTGCTCCAACGTGTGCGACCACGCTCCAAGTATACATAGCAGTAGGATTAAGTAACGCATCGTTCTGAAATTGGTTATTATTTTTATTTGGTTGGCGGGGTTAGGAGTAGGTGTATGTTTTCTTTAAATTAAGTGTTGTTAGTGGTGTATAAGAGTATAATCACCGCTTTCGTTCAGTATATACATATATTAGAGAGAGATGATCTATTAATCGGTTTCAGAGAGAATAATTAAAAAACTTTAAATATAGAGTCGCTTGACTGTCTGTACCAGTAGGTATAAAGCATGAAAATATGACTTGTTTCGTTTTTATCTCAGTCTTTTAATTTAAAAGCTTTAAATTTTTTCAAACACGATTTGAATAGCCTCTCAAAACTTTTTATTTATTAACTTTCACATCCATTCTTAAAAATTTGTTCCGTTTAAAAATTTCTACTTAATCAACTAATTAGTTAGTCATAATTATCATTTCGTCCACTCGATTATTTATGTTTACATCTCGAATTAGCATTTGGTGATAATGAATCATCGGATGTGAATAAGAAACTGTATTTTACATCAAGTAACGAAGAATCAAGGACACCGGTTTGTGTACACCGGTCAAACCTGGTCCCGAGGAGGCAACATACCGCTATGCCAATCACTCATCCTCGGATATCGCGGAACGTTTTGTTGCCGCCAAAATTAACCTCAAAAGCAGTTAATTTTTTTTTTTTTTTTGCTAAGCGAATTGAGACCACAGAGTCGTAAATACGCTATGAATGGCGGACCTCCTTCGTTATTTGTATATGTCGTGGTCATATCGTAGATTTGATCATTTCATGATATGAGTGGCCATTTCACGAAATGGTCGCATTTCATGAAATGGCCAACATGGTTTGATCAGATCGTTAAATCGTCAACGTTTCACGATATGGTCATCCACATTTGGCCAGATCGTATAAAATATATAAAGTCCATAAAACATTAAAAAATTCTGAATATTTTTAGAACTTGTTTATTGTCATATAAGTTAGTGCCACGGCAGTGGCCGGCGAATGCCAGAAGCGAATGGTTTTTGCAATAGAAAACATTTAGGTTAGGTTAGGTTAGACTTTAATAAAGAACGCACGAGCCGAGCGAGCAAAGCGAGCGTGCCGCGGTAGCGGCCGGCGAGTGCCAGAAGCGAATCGCTTTTTTAAAAAAAGGAACAATTATAATAACATAGGATATGTAAATATATTTATGTAAAGGATTTTAGACGCATTTTTTCCTCAATATAAGATATCCGCATTTTCCATAGTACTCGAACCTCTTCGTCGTAAATTATTTGCTATGACTTTCTTCATATTGTAATAAAACGAACTATGAAGTTTTAAATTGCGAATAATTAAATTTTTGCCAGCGGCCGCCATCTTATCACATAAACACAGCGCTTGCAGCGCCTCTACCAATAATTAATGTAACTATTTTACGATATGATCAAATAATTTTGATCATTTCATGAAAAAACCGCGCGTTTAGTTCGCCATATCGAGAAACGATTTCTTATCATTGATCTGCCCAAACCACATCATGATGTGGCCAATAGACATTCGAGCATTTCATGAAATGCGACCATTTCACGAAATGATCGATCATATCATGAAATGAGCAAATCTACGATATGGCCACGACATATACCTAAATATACGCTTTTTGAAACATAGAGGTATGCTTTACAAATTACACTTATGTTTTAATGTTTTTCAAGTTAAAGAAATACATCTCTGTTCGAAATATAATGTACTTATATTTTGTGCAAAACTGATAAAGCGATCTTTGAGGTCCTATAACGGAAATCGTGCATATGTTTGGCCTTGATTGTGCATGGGCCTGATACATTAGCATCATTATGTCCATATTATACGTAAATAATGTTCATACTGTGCCCGCAATTTGATTTCTTGTTGCAAATTATGGTAACCTGGTACAAAATGGTCATTAAAGTCACATACTTTATCCCTTCATTCAGTTTTATTGTCGTGTGGTATGTGACCAAAATGTAAATAGATGTCCCTTTTATTATTCTATACATTACGTATCCCTGACTCGTTCTAGCGATAGAGAGCCACTTGTTTTCCTGTTACTCTAATGCAAACATTAGAAAGTAATCAATTAATCATAAACAAACGTAACAGCATTAGTTTTTTTTTTAATTCATCGGCGGTAAAATATAAATACGTTTGACTTTTATTTTTTGTTATTTGTAATAACATAAATACGCGAACTTCGAGGTCTTTAACATGATTATTTTAAAGATAACGGTTTACGCTAAAACCGCGCTTTCCTTATAAAAGCTCTATCATGAACTTGACTTTATAAAATGTATTTTTATAAGACCAATTAAGTATTTACTTTTCTATTTCTGCGTATTATTTCATAAAAAAAACTTTATTTGCGTTTAAATAATTATTTATAATGTAACTAGTACTTTTATTATTTTCTTCACGCTAAACATATTTTGCGAATTTTCCTAATTATTTTAAACCCCGCAAAAATTAACAATTTATACTTCGAAAAGCTTACCTAATTCTATTTCAATTCACACACACACCACATAAAATAATTAAAAAAATAAACTGGACGGCAAGACGGTCTCGATAAAGGAAGACGAGTGACCACTCGCGAATCCGTGCAGGTCGTGGTAAGGATAGAAAGAGAGAGAGCTATCTCCACTTTCACTCCGTTTGATCCTGGATACAAAATGCATCGGCACCAACCCGTACCACGGTTATAAGGCGCCTAGAATGCCTGTAACAAATACCACAACAGTTACAAGGTAATTTCAGTTGAATCATTATCGGTTTAATGGATATATGATTATTACCATTTTTTTCCTTTATGGGCCTGTAATCTGCGACACGCGAATCGACCTACTGATGAGGATAATTAGTTATTATACACTGTACTTACATAATATGACAATATATTATCTCTTAATTTATTTTAATTCTTGACTATTATATTTTATTTACCGTTTGTAATTTGTATATCTATATTCTATGCGTTCATGGGTTTAAAACGTGTATACTATTATTTTACCTAAACCTAGTTATTGTTTTAATATAATTATTAATTTATAAATAGGAATGATTTGAATTTGTACGATATGATTTACTTGGAACTTAAGAGTCATAAATTATATTACTTATAAGTTATATCTGTTTATTTTAAATACATTTTTAGAATTTTTTGACCCTCTTAAAAATTATAAGCTAAAAATCAGATGAGCAGTCTTGTAAATAATTATTATCAGGCGCTTCTTTTTTGTTATATTTACCTATACATAATATATTATTATTTAATAGAAAATTCAGTGATCCAGTTAGTTAAATTGATATTCTTTATTACTTTTTTATTAGTGTAGGTATTTTATAAATGTCTATCTAAACATTAAGATTTAAAATGGTTGGTGTTGGTTCCATAACAATATAAAATACTGTCGTATTTTACGCTCATATTTCAACAAATTGTAAAAAAGTTATTTTTCTTAAGATGTCACAATAAATATTTTTTATGCTTTGACCCCGTAACTTATAATTATTATTGAGCATCATGAAAATTAAGTGTACGGTTTTTTATGATTATTCAAAGTTCTCAATATTTCGGTAAACATGTTACGAGTCAGAAGCGATCATCGTTTGAGTCATCATCTCATTAATTTTAATAAATAGGTAATATGATATATATCAACATGATAAATTAAACATTAAACAAAAGTGCAAAAAGCAATTTAATTTTGATTAATAAGTTTACTATGAATGTAGAATAGAAACATCATAGAAAATTTAGTTAGCTAGTAAAAAGCGAGGGCGGGATAAGTAGGATAAGCTCTACCTTGACTAAACTAAACTAAACTTTTAAGAATAACTCTTTTAACGTATCATTAATATACGCTAAATAATTATTATTGCCCCAAAAAAATAAAACCAGACTAGTGTGACTGTTATTCATAAACTGGCGGCAGATGCAATTTTTTTAATTATTTATATTCATAGATAAAATAATGTATTTATAATTGATAACGCATCTATACGTCATCAATAACAAATACCTAGTTACTACGTAAAAACCAAAAACCCAAACCTGAAAGTATGTCTAGCTAAGATGTTAGTATTAAGCGCATCACACACGGTGAAGATACCTACCATAATATTTTATGATAAGATTCTCTAATATAAAATATTACAGTATCTTAAGGTACGGTATCAGCGTTCTGACCATCATTTTTCTTTTTGTCATTGCGTACTAAGGCCCCTGTAGAACCGCCACCCTGTTACAAATGACCCGAAACACTGACACAAAATTTCGAAAAATTGAGATATAATAAAAATATGCTCCTCCTTAATTTTATTATTTCCTATACAACAATCAACAGATGATAATTACATTACCTATATCTAAATTCTAAACTAAGGATGCATTAATTATGCTTTATTTACCTGAGTAGATAGGTATATAATATAATAAAATAAACACAAATTAAATTCATTAACGATTAGACAATGTACATCTGCATCGGGGTCGTAAGAAAATATAAAATAATTTCATATCCTAATTATTTAGGACTAGGTATGATTGACTTAAACGACAACCAAACAAGCGTAAATATGATACGAAACCCCTTTAAATCTGTTTTGCTGTCACATTCAGCCATGAAAACATAAAGGTCATATAAAATTAATTAAAATAAATCCTTATCACTGTAATCATTGGAAAATTATACAATACGGTTTTAACTGAAAACCAGCTCTGATATAAGAATTCAGCCATGGTCAAATCAGAATATGTCATACAAGCAAATAGACCAAGACCACGCTTGTCTAGGTTATGTAGACCATGGTTGCAGAATCTAGACCATAGGTACATGGTCAATTGAAGATGCTGGTCTGGTACCACGGCCACAAGGCACAAACATACATAATTTCATTGTCAGTATGTATCGTGGCTTATTTTCAAATAACAATTGGAATCAGATGGTTCAGCTGTAATTTCTATTAATATTATCCCTTTTCTATACTAATATTATAAAACTAAAGAGTTTGACCAGTAGTTCCTGAGATTAGCGCATTCAAACAAACAAACTCTTCTACTTTATAATATTAGTATAATATTTTAAATACAAAAATAACTCTATCTGTCCGTTTTTCTGTCTTTCTGTCTCTTCTTCACACCTATAGGTACCACTGAACAAATGTACCTATAAAATTTGGTAAAAAGACAATTTGAGACGTGGCAATCTCACAGGAACGAGAACTATGCGGATTTTCCTTTGACTACGCGGCCTAAGCCGCAGGTGGTAAGCTAGTAGTAAAATAAACTATTGAATAAACAGCATGTATGTATGTAATTTTCCTACTGAACATGAAAATTGATGATCAAGGAAAATGTTAACATTTTCTCTTCCTATTTGCCAATGCAAAATTCCTATCGAGTCGTCTGCCTTTAATTTTCCAGAAGGCCTATTGCACGACTCATGATGCGAAGCATCAGAGAGTGCTTTACGATCGAAAAATTTTTTTCGCCACATTTTTGCAGCTATTCTTATTATTATAGCCTTGTTAGTTTACGGAATCAAGATATTTTGCATACTATTGTCGAGATAATTTAATGGAGATTAATCCCATACTTTTTAAAAATTGATTTACTTCAATAGAATTGGAAAAAAACACCGAAATAGGTCAAAAAATTTTCCTGTCCGTCATGTGTGAAACCTGAAAACACTATAACTTGTGAAAAAACCCATCATTTGAGTTAATTTTTTTTTTTAAATATTCTAATCGACGATTGTAGGTCACTGAATGCGAAT
This sequence comes from Colias eurytheme, assembly GCA_907164685.1. Lineage (NCBI taxonomy): Eukaryota > Metazoa > Arthropoda > Insecta > Lepidoptera > Pieridae > Colias > Colias eurytheme. Next base: position 10,534 of record CAJQZN010026597.1, read on the forward strand.
GATTAATTAATTCAGTGTCGTTTAATTGCAATTAATAAAAAACGAAAACTACAAGACTGTATATCTATATATATCCATGTAAAATTAACATGGATGGTGATATATCTATATTTATAGATATTTCATAATTAAATGAGCATTATGAGTCGTGCACTTTTGGATTTTCCAAATTATTATAATTTAGATCTAGTTAAAATACAAAATATATAAGATATATTTTCAATGGTTGTCAAAAGTATGATACTTCTTTTTGGAAAATGCATCCTACTTTTCCTCCAAACATCTCAAACATAAAATCTTTATTACTTAGGTAAGTAGGTAACTATTTGAAATTCTTTATTAAAAATTGGGTAACTTTCTCGGAAGCTCGCAATCAAACTTTTTCACGATTGCGATTTAAATCAAATTTTATGAGCTTCAAATAAAACACAGATTACATACTTACATAATTTTTATTTGGATTATCTAGTTTAGACAATAATTTATTACAAGGTCCTCATTAAATTTGATAGTTCAGTATATAAAGTAGAACAAAACAAATACCATGGTCAACAAATATGCAGGCGTTTTATCAGGGTTCAGCTAACTGCATTCTATTACGAATTAAATCACATGTGCGTTACGTACAATTAATAATAATCTATATAACTACCTAACATATGAAATGTCCTTTCACATATAAATAATAAATAAATAAATATTATAGGACATTATTACACAAATCGACCTAGTCCCACAGTAAGCTCAATGGCTTGTGTTGTGGGTACTAGGCGACGATAAATATAATATTTAATAAATACATATATAGATAATAACACCCAGACCCAAGAACAAATAATTGAGTTCATCACACAAATATTTGCCCTGACCGGGGATCGAACCCGGGACCGTCGGCTCAGTAGGCAGTTACTTGACCACTGCGCCAACCGCGTCGTCAAATATTCTTGATACTTTCTTTTTAAGGGCATACAATTTTACACCAATATAAACTATAGGTATTATTACAATCAATAGCGCTTTTTTTATAACTTTATACAATTTTTAGTTGGTTTGGTTCTTTTAGAGCACGAGGTCATACGTTTTAAATTCCAAAAAAGAGGTAAATTTTGGCGCTCCTCAATTGCCTTGGTAAATAATGCGTATAAAACTTTCAACTTAACACGTACAATATTTATTCCTTTTTTTACGACAAGACTCCAAAAAAGTGACAGTCGCGTACATACGCACTCATATATGCAAAGCTTTCATTTGCTCTCAAAGAAAATCTTTCGTAACATTAGTTACATAACACAATATCTCACATAACATTAATTAATATAATGTTCCAATAAAACAATTTAAAAATAATTGACTAGACTGTACAATAACTGAAACGCATAAAACAGCGCAATTTTTTTATTTTGCGTTTGTTACAATGTTGCCGAAACATTCTCCAAATGTTAAAGGTGTCCAGTGTCCTTATTCGTAATCTTAATAACATTTTCTTTAATTAAATATCAACCAAAATTTCTTAGGTATATAAAAAATGAACTTTAATCAAAGTAAAGCAAAAGGAGGCCAATCTCGAAAACTTCAAGCGATCATACGTAATATTGGTGCATATCACCTAGAGGTTGCATCGTTATCAGCATACGGGTCGCCTTGGCCCACTTCGAATCTACACTGAATCATATCTACAGCTCTTTCCATCACACACACCCACTAAATCGCCAAGGCCGATAATGTTTATTTTCATTTACCTCAAATAACAATCATTTTTACCTTAAACAATATCGCTATCTGCCCTTACCATAGCTTCCTATTTGTTTTTAGATTTAGTTCGACCTTAGACACATGAAACATAATTAACATTGAAAAGAGGCTTATATTTACCATGAATGATAAAGTTGCTATTAGCACAAGGAAATAAAGTATAGCAAAAGGTACCTAATATCGAGAAAGTAGGATGGCGCCAATACGTTGCGACTTGCGCCGTCCGCTATGTAACTTATTAAATTAAAATTAGTGTGATCTCATTCGTTTTAATACTCACTCATATTTTACGATATTTTCAAACGTAAGAGTATCGATTTGAAATTATTTAATATCAATCCATTTAACCCATAGGTACATCATAGTATAAATATTTATGTTAATTGGAGCAATGCTTTCTCTTTGATCCATGTTAAGTACATCGGAGTGACGATAGACACCTGAGAATCAATTCGGAGAGCGGTTATTTATAAAGCTCTTATGGTAGGTCATATGTACAACTGCGCAAAAGACTGTGTAACGAAATATCGCAAAATTGCAAAATATTGAACGTCTCTTTAGTCCTGGAATTACGTAAACCGTTGAGCAAGATTGTCCAAATGTAAAAGAATTAAAGTGTACCGCTTCGTCCATCCGGCATCGGGTGAAACTGCGTTGATAATATTGCATAAGAGCTTCCACCACGAGGAGCAGCAGACCTATAGGCATCCTATCACGGACGACTGACAGTCAATCATCACTTACCTACTTACCCACTTCGATGCTCTGATGCAAATTTCTGTCAACTAATGATGTGTCAATGACCACAAATATCAGTCGTTTGTGATGTTTGAATAATATTGGATCAATACATATAGCATTATCACTACGGCGCAATCAAACGAAAAGAGGTTTCTCGCCATTACAGTTTCTACAGCTACGCAGTAACTATGTATTTTGTAATCTGTGCTAATACTTCGAGTATTACTCCTTAAAAGGTTCCTGATACAGAATGAACTGATTAAAATTTAAATGGATGCGAAAGGAACAACCACTCAAACACCTATTAAAATACGTAATTAGCTAAGTGCATTTCGTATTAAAAACACATTGCAATCTAAATTTGTCAGTTAAACACTAATATGAACCAAATGTTTTTTTTTTTTGTTAATTTGCAAATTCCATATGTATGTAGAAACTGAATACTACCAATACATTTCTCTTTTATTGATAATGCGCAAACTATTGTTTTTATTTGTGTCAGTTTAAGCTTATCCGAGTACTTTGCATGAATTTGGCTGATACTTTACCGTTTATTATCTGTGTCGACATTTGATATCATTTCTTTCCCTTCCTGTATCCGAGAATATTTCAATATATTTTAGTGAGTGGACATGATAACTGTTAACAACTACAATACGATAAGAAATTTAGGGAATTTTTTATTTTTATTCGCCTGGATTTAATTATGAATTAGGACGCCATATTAATACCTACTATATTTAATTTTTTAGTCGCAAAGGATGCACGGACCTAAAGCTATAACATAATCAAAACCACTAGCATAAATGCAAATTATGCATAATGTGTTATTCTACTTTTTCCATTACACTATTGTCTTCATAAAAAAAAAAAATCTTGAAATATATTTACATATTATAATGTTCTTGAACAATGCAAATTTATTCATAATACTCTTTTGGTCCACTTTCAAAACTCGTGACCTATATCTCGCTTCCGAAGCCCATTGCACCTGGCTGCCGATGTAAAGACTAATTGCATATATTGCAGTTACCGTAACATTATTACGATGGTTAATATTTCTTCGAAGTCAATTACGACACATCGATTGAGAATAAGGGCGCGTCTCTACATAATTGTGCCAAAAGATTCGGTAGTCCCGGACGGGTCAAACTTGTCGTAAGCCGTAAGGTTACTCTGTTACGGTTCCGTTATGCAGGTATGTACATACATGAAAAGTTGTCCATGAAATCCACTCTTTATTTTATTTCTTCACACGTCACTATGAAAGCGATGCAGTAAGAGGTGTTATGACGAATGTTGCACTTATAACAAGCATACGCAACAACAGTGCAGACAAATAAATCTGTCGCCGAGCACAACAGCATTAACACTGCAATAAACTGT
>CAJQZN010026598.1:0-10116 GCA_907164685.1 Colias eurytheme
GCCCACAGCTTGAAAATAGATCCACATTCTACACCTTTCGCCGACATGTACATATTATTATTTACATATTATAAACGTAGGGAAACATGGAAAGTGGAAACCATTATCTTTGATTTCACAACAGTATTTTATGATGTTTAAGAAAAATTTTAACAATTGTGTATGATTAATTTTCTTCTTATTACTTACATCTAGCTAAATATAAAGTACCTACACAACTAACCAAGTTACTAAATAGCATTTTTATCTATTTAGTATCAAACTGACTCAGTATCATTCAAACATACAGAAAATGATTGTTCACCGTTTGTTTGCCGAAAACGAAAAACAAAAAACTAACCCGAGCAGAAAGAAAAATCAGTCCACCCAGTCAAAATCTGTGGTAATAAAGCCAAAAAATACACTGGACTTAGAACCGCTTGGTTTTTTCGGACGTAGTTTGAAAAGAGCGAATTTCAAAGAAGCAGAAGATTGCTCAAGTCTTGGCGGCAAAATTTCAAAATAGGGAACAATACAATAATCTCACGAAATTATCTTATTATAGCATGTGCATTCCTCTAGAATAATCAAAAAATCCACTTTCCAGTGGCATTCCTATTCAACTGGATCGGATTCCTGCTACTGATGTGCTTCTGCCACACGGTGGCTAGCCGCTATGGGGCTCTTGCTGGCTTCGGCCTGTCCCTTGCCAAGTGGACGCTCATAGTGAAGCACTCCACTGAACTGGCCTCGCACGAGAACTCGTGGCTGTGGTGGCTTATTATGGCTTTTGGTGAGTTTTATTTATTTATTCATTCATTCATTCATTCATTCAAAACACAAAGCTGCTGCTATTGCTTAAATACTTTCTAGTATCTACATAAGCTTTTTCAAACGACTGACTGACCGGTTGGCTTAGTTGGTAGTGGCCCTGCCTTCCAAGCCAGAGGTCGTGGGTTCGATTCCCACCCGGGGCAAATATTTGTGTGATGCTGATGAACATAGATGTTTGCTCTGTGTCTGGGTGTTAATTATCTATATAAGTGTCTATTTAAAATTATACATGTTTGTTTATAAGCCATTTAGTTTCCATAACACAAGCGAAAGCCCTTACTTTTATACTTATAAAAGTATGGGATCGAGATCGTGCCCTGTGTGAAAATTCTCCTGAAATATTTATTTATTTATTATTATTATTCACATAAACGTTAATCAAATCAATTCTCAATTCAGTTAGGCTTTTTCACGTGAAAGTTAGTGTAATTGAATAACTATGTAGATTATTACATAAGGTATAGAAAGAGACACATAAATTAAAATGTATTAAAAATAAAATATCTAACAGAAACGCATAAATAAAAGAAAAACATCTATAAATAAACAACCAAAAAAAACCAATGACGATTATTAACAATCAAAACATTAAACAACAAGACCTCATAGAAATGAATAATAAAATATTATCATGTGTGTCATGCCGATTACGTAGTAATGACTGACAAGATAATGTTTTTTAATTGAAAATGGTCTATAAATTAGAAAAGTTACATATTGATAACGGATTATAAATGCGACGTTCAATGTGTACACGCAACTTACAGTTTTTATCGGCTAACCTTTGTGTATAAATGAATAGACCAAAGATTTGTCGTTGCCATAATAGTTTTAGTTATTTATTACAAAAATTAAATAAACCTGGTTTAAACTCAGACTATAAAGAATGGTTTAGCTTTAGTACAGAGGTTTAAACTTGTCCTTATCTATGGTTTAACGCCAAAATACGTTTTGTAATAAGGTTTGACTTAGATCACGGTTTAATACGTTTAACACCGCTAGTACGCGTTTTGTTACACGACAGCATATTATGTATAAATAAATAAACAAATATTTTTTATTTGACAACAAAAAACGCACATGTACTTGCAATTATGGGATTACTTACATACAACTCAAGTAGTTACAATTAAGTGAGATATTTGAACAATGTCTCCTATGCTAGGAAATTACCTATGTTATAGGAGACATTTATTTTTCCGTTATTGATACAAGTTAGATACGTAAGTGTAACAACTGCACTATGCATGTATCACCTTAGCCACAACATGAAAATATAAAAAAAATAAAATAAAAACTATAATAATATTTAGTAAAACATTAAGTACGTATGTATATAAAATTGCAATGTTAATTTGTTCCAGGGATCCTAATCTGCGTGCGCGCGATCATCCAGTACCTGAACATAAAGCGCGGCTGGCGTCTGCTCTCGGGCACGGCTCAAGAGCGACTGCTGTTCTTCTACTAAATTACTCAAACGCGCACCATCCGTCTCGCTCGCACTCGCACGTTACAAGTACACCGCGAATGCGAGAAAGAGATGAAAGATAGACATCTCAGGTGATGTAAAATATATAATGTTATGTTGGTTAAATATTTTGTATTCCTATGTGTCATAATTTTGTTCGATCTTGGGATTGTTTCATTCAACCAAATTTATTTTTTTCATTATAATATGATAAATTGGCAAAATTATATTTATTTAGATATGTAAATATTATTTTAGATTTATTTGTATATATTCCACTGGGCTAGTGTTAAATATTAATTAGTTTAATTCCTTGATTCCAAAAAAACAATTTGATCGTGTTGTTGTATGTAGAGTGTAAAATCTGTGTACTTTTAAATTGTAATATCATTGTTGTAGATCTTTAGATCTATGATTTATAGTTGGGTCATTGTATGATATAAAAAAAGCTATGTTTCTTGCTTCAATGTTTGTTTAATCATTCTGAATATATATTTCTCAATAATAATTCGGCATAATAACTTAATTATTTACGATTATTATTTGAATTAAGTCAAATTTAGTTTTCTTCAATTCAAAAAAAAAAATGTAAAAGTCAACATTCCGTTAAGAAAATCTCATAAAATGCACAAAACTTATTGATTTATAGCTATAAATGTCCCAACTATAAGATAAGATAAAATGTATAAGGAGAAGCGGTTTCATCTTCGCGCACCAAAAATTTGTTACTTTATTGTAATAACGTCCAAATATTTATGATTTAAGTGCAATAAAATTTCTAGTGTTCATGGTGTTTTTATTAGTTTATTTTTTATTGTTTTGTACATGGTTTTTTGTATTCAGTATGTATCAATAGGTTAAATATCATTTATCATTATTTTTATAGGCAAGAATTGTTTTTTCATTTATAGTGTGTCAGGTTTGAGTAAAGTAAAATAATTTGTTTTACCTCTTATAATTCTTGTCTTTGTTATTTTTACTACATAGAGTAAGTTCATAAAAGTTTGTAATGATAAACCATTTTTTCTTGTATCATATGAAACGCCTAAGCTACGCCTACATCTCAGTATGTATTTATATTATTTTTATTTACATTAACCCAAAAAATACTTATGTTTTATTTAAAACTAGCGGTCCGCCCCGGCTTCGCCCGTGGTACATATTTACGTTTTCTCTACATAAAAACCATCCTCGTACTTCAAGGAATATAATAGAAAAAGAATTATCTAAATCGGGTCAGCCGTTCTCGAGTTATGCGCTTACCAACACATTTTGCGATTCATTTTTATATATAAGAAAAAGAAGATAACTAATACTATAATTTGAGAATGTATAACATTGGTTAAAGCCATTGAGGCTATATTTGTTGTTTAAATTTTGAGATTTTTTAACACTATCGATGTTTAAAAATAATAAAAACATGGATGTATAACTTATAGGTGATATATATTTTATATTTCAATAAAATTTCTTTACCAGTCTAATAATGAATGTTTCGTAACCATCTCATATATTCTAATTAATATATAATTTAGTGCTTAATATATCTTTTTGTAACATAAGGTCTAGATTTAGCACAAAATGTGGATGTTAGTACTTCCTCACGCAAAAGCGTGGTTAATGCTTAGTTTTAAGTGATTTTCTTGTGAATCTAAAGCTTACATTGTTCTCTTATTTTGTATTATTTTGTACATTGTGTAAAGCTCGCTTTTATTTTTCATTAAAATATTTAGATTTTAGGTACATTAAACCTTTAATTGAAATATTGTTTTGTAATTATTACTATGAAAAATATTTTCAAATTCCAATGTATTACTTCCATAATAAAGATGATGTAAGTGTGAATAGCTTTTCTTATATTATTTTGTCATTTTTGTTATCTGCAAAATGTGTGTGAAATTGAGATTTTTCCAACAATGTAAGTCTTTAGGTAAGTGTGAAGTACATGCTGTGATGAGAGTTTGCGAAATTTCTATAATATTTTGCCGTCTGTAATATTATTTTATATAAATACAGGTCGTACTTGACTGGAAATAAATTTTAATTATAATTACACGTGTGTTTTTATTGACAAGGCTAAACATCTGCTCCAAGATATAAAATAATCTTATATATAAAATTCTCGTGTCACAATGTTAGTCTGCATACTCCTCCGAAACGGGTGGACCGATTCTCATGAAATTTTCTGTGCATATCGGGTAAGTCTGAGAATCGGCCAACATCTATTTTTCATATGTACTACGGGCGAAGCCGGGGCGGACCGCTACTATTCATATATAAATTGAGTACAGCTGTAGACTGTATGGTATGCTCGTTCAAGACATTAAGTACTTTGTTTGAAACTAGTTGAAGTCCCACGGTTTACTCTTATCATGTAAGTAACTTGTATACTAATTAGATTACAGCAAAAATATACCGGCCGAATTGAGAACCTCCTCCTTTTCTTAAGTCGGTTAAAAATGTAAAATTTCATTTACCAGGTTGGTCAGCTGTAATTGCTTGTTGGAGTAACAAACATTTATCCATCCTTACAAACTCACGTTTGTAAGTTTAAAGTTTATCAATATTTGATAGTTTTAGCTCATTTCAATTTACTAAGTTAGTTTGCTTATTTACTACACAGTAAATCACTTTTACATGTGTACTCAAATCTCGTGGGACCGTTTATCGTACTTATACAAAGATGCTATTAAATTTATTAAAAATATAATACAGCTTGGAAAGATTTGTTAAAATGGCATGATAAAGTACCTACGTCTACATTTTATGTTACTAGCTGCTGATCGCCTCGCATAAGTTCAGAGACTTTATTAAGTGTTCTTATATTTAAAAGTTATAAAAAAGACGTGTGGCACTCGGGGACTGCCGCGGTAAAGCTATTGCATGCTATGCCTTCAAGCCACACCTCCGCGCCCGTCGGAGTGGGGAGCGTGAGGTTTTTCGTTACTAAATTTCTGGATTCGGTCCCCGCGCTCAAGGCCCGCGATAGAAGCTATGCAATAGCTTAATAATCGAAATCTGGACAGCCGTACTTGAGTTACAAGTGATGTGACTAGACCTCTATGTTAAACCTAAAAAGTTTCAATACTTTTACTAAACCTCATGAAACCAGGATATAAATAGATCTAATCCATAAAAAGCTCTTAGACTTTTAAACGAGAATTCCTTCGTACAAAATTTAGCGCATCACTGAACTTATTCGGACTAGACATGAGACACCTACGTAAAAGGCTTATTAGACCACCCAATTTTTAGGGACCCTAACCCTAACTAAGAGCGGTGTAATAAGACTTAGGGAGTTAGTGTCCCGATTTAGGGCGATCGGGTCTGCCCGATCTGCCTAGCTCCCTAAGCGCCCTGCAGATTGGGTAATGTAATAACGTTTAGGGCGGTTAGGGAGCTCAGTTGCCGCGCGACTAGTGCGTGGAGTGGCTGCTTTTGTATGTAAGGTGTCACCAAACTTCCCTACTACAGGTTTATACATATAAGTTAAAAGGGAAGTTCCAAATGTTTGTGATCACACCGCCATCTTAACAAATAAATAAATTGTTTTAATCAATTGTTTATTTAATTGTTTTAAAACTCAACAAGTGTTCAAATTGTTCTGCACCTACTCTAATTAATTCATTAAAACTCCCGGTTCAAACACGCTTAGTATTTGCATATTTGAAAGCTTTTCACGTAACCGCAAATACTCTTTCACTCTTCTTTTTTTAATATTTGTTATTGCGTCAACGGTTGCCACTGCTACAGCAACTTTTTGAAGTTTCGATACTGACGGCGGCATAATGTAAAATGCAAAAATACGTTTATCTCTCTAGACATTCGTGTATAAACTGAGTTAGGGCCCAATTCGCAGAGAAGTGTAATAAGCGCCGCACTAACTAGGGAACACGCCCACCCTAGATGCAGGGCCCTTCATATCGGGTAGTGTAATAAGCCTTTAAGAATATAGGCGTAGGTATAGCATGCATTTCTAAGAACATGGAACGAAATTGCTCTAAATAAGAAACGAAATAACTCCCTATAAATTGGCTCACATTCATAATTCATAAATCTATCACGCGGCTTTTCATAGATTTCTCTCCTTGGCAGTGAAATAGTCAACTCAACCAGTTCTAACTGCTTATAGCGGTTTAACCAGTTTATAAACGTGTGAACGCTTACTTAAATTAACTGAAATATAACATGGACAAACGATTACCTCATATTTAGAAATACATGACTGAAAATCATAGTTTATTGAAAGCAGTCAACGTATTTTATAAACTAGCTTTCCGCCTGCGGCTTCGCCCGCGTTTTCAAAAAAAAACCCGCATAGTTCCCGTTCCCGTGGGATTTCCGGGATAAAACCTAGCCTATGTCACTCAGAAATGATGTAGCTTTCCAACAGTGAAAGAATTTTTCAAATCTGCCAAGTAGTTTCGGAGCCTATTCAATTCATACAAACAAACAAACAAACAAAAAATCAAACCTTTCCTCTTTATAATATTTGTATAGATAAAACTGTAAATTAATTTGTCGATAAGCGAAAACGTAAGCCTAGGTATCACATAAAAATATCAAGTAATTCAGATTTCAGAAGTTATACAAGTTGTAAGTATGCAAGGCAAAAAAATACTTAAATGTAAAAAATTTACTATTTGAAAAATCATAAACTTAGAAATAAAACCACATACATTTCAATTTTCACTTGCATTCAGTGTGTAACACATGACAACCGATTAAAATGTCGCACTCTGAAAGCCTCTTTCTAAATTTTATTAATTCTAGACCGCTGAAAATATTTTTCATCTTACATTGTTAGTGGGTCAGTCGTAAGTATAGGAAAACTTGAGTATATCACCCAGATATCGTGTACTAGCACATACCGCATTGCTTACAAGTATCTCGGTTGCCAAAAACTACCCAGCAGTAAGCTGCCAAGTTTCGCGCAGGGTTGACGTCCCCTAAACGTCCGCCATATTCACCCCGTTTTCCCGCGTTAGTTAAAATTTTCGCGCGCAACACGTTCGGATAGTAGCAACGGTCCTTATGAAGGAAGTAACTACGAAACTCTGTTTTCATCATACTGCAAATTTGTTTTTTGGAGACAATAATTTCTACAGTATACTAGGTAATTTTTGAATTTAATTATATTCAATTTACTAATTTGTTGTTAATGGTTTTAATTTTTAAACGAAATTCGAGTGAACAATATTTTTAGTGGACACTATGTGTTCTAGTTAAGTGGTTCGCTTAAGCCATTAAAGTCAACGATTCTCAACGATTGGCACAAATCCAAGGGATGAAAGATATTGCTCATATATGAAAAGCATCGATTTATGTAGAGAATAATACCTAGGTATACTGTACACAAAATTATCTTGGATTGTGGTCTCAATCAAAGGTTCTTGTCTTTCTTTTAAAACTGCCCGTTTGATTTGTTATCCCTTTATAATTGGTCAATTCCTAACTAAACAGTTTGCAACTAAACACAACGTAAAGTTTAATAACTTAGGTTATTTCAATGTTATAGGAGGAACAACAGTTCCTCTGTTTATAAATTTATAATTTTTATAAATTAAAAAAAAAAAAACAAAATAAAACAAAACAAACCAATAAAATACAATACAAGTTCGAACAAATGCTAAATGTGTCTTAAAAATATTAATTTTAAAATAAAATAATCCAAGAACCTCCAAACTTAAAAATTACGTAAACGGTGAAAAGCTACGCGATGAGTGAAAAATGAAAATAGCGTCTCGGAAAATGCATCTGCAGTAATTAAAACTCGTGATTATGTCACTCCAAACTTCCAAAGGGATTTAACACATATATTTCAGTTAGGTGTGTTTATTTGATACATATTTAATTGTTTTACTGTATCTACAAAAAATCAACAAAAATGGCTTTATTGCTAAAGGGCTTTTTCAGGCGATTTTTTAACATTCAATTTTCACCATGAATTCATTTCCTATTTCGATATAGCATTAACTTCCTGAAATATCGTACTAATTTTATTATGGAAAATAAACTATTTACTTTTTATCCAAAGTAAATAATATTTACGTAGTTACTGCAAATTAAATCAGTCAATAGGGAGAAACTTCCCATTGGTGAAAAACATGAATTGAACTGCGCTTCCACTACTGAAAGTTCATTCAACTATTCGTAGTCATATCTGCCTACAATTGCTTTTTGTTCTGTACATGTATTTAAATACTTTATTTCTGCTTTAATAAAATTATATTATATTCTCAATAGATGCGGATTTTTGCTATTCTTCATCTTCTTCTGCATCTTAATTCGACAGTCTTCAATTTATACAAATTTAAATCAACACTTCATTTGCATGATACCTTACTTAGTAACCAATAATCTATTCGTTATTTATGCTTAAATCGTTTACCACCAGCAGTTCAACTAATCACTTTTTGCACCATAAAGTTAATACAATTTGCATTCGGGGTGAACCTACTCCGCTTGACTACAGTCTGGCGTCGCGTCGTGTCGCCTGGCGCCCTGTTTACGACCGAATATTATGTCATATTGATCAGTGTACTTTATACTAAGTGTGAACACGGAATATTCATTATATCTTCTTCTCTCTTCTCTTATATATAAAAATGAATCGCAAAATGTGTTGGTAAGCGCATAACTCGAGAACGGCTGAACCGATTTCGATAATTCTTTTTTTATTATATTCCTTGAAGTACGAGGATGGTTCTTATGTAGAGAAAACGTAAACATGTACCACGGGCGAAGCCGGGGCGGACCGCTAGTTTCTAATAATTTCATAATAATATATTCATATCTACAATTTGTGAGGCTTTAACTCGCTTTTGATTGGCCATTACAAGGAAGATGTTTTAGGTTGTTTTTTTGCGATATCATGACAGTAATTATTCTTACATTAGCTCTATCTATAAAGCTTCCGACCTCAGATCCAACCAGAATAGTTGAAATTTATAGAAACAAATACCAAAGTGTTAGATACTTTTCACACGCACATGTGCACTTTTCATGCAATTAAATTTGAAATTCCACCTATTGTAATGGTTCAAACATAGTTAAGTCATCATCTACTTATAAACTATTTTTACTTAGTTTAATTCAGTCGAATGATACGAAGGGAGGTCCAAAAATTCGCGGAATGAAGGGGATGGAGTGGGGATAGGGTAGTTCGCTTCGCTCGTATCACATCTACCTTATGTTATTATTCTATGTTATACATAACTTACTAGTTAATAGTTATGAGGAAATGAAATATGTCCATAAAAAATCCACATTCTATATTATGTATATTGGCTTAAAATAAAATATTACTTAATCGAGTTATAACCTGAATAAGGTTTTATTTAAATTCCAACAGGTTAGCATTTTAACTTCACTTTATTAAAATTCATGAGCTCATGCATCATCTTAAAGGGTTTATAACGATTTCATTTTAAAAGTCAAATCTACTTATTCACGGTACGCTTAGTGATAATATCAGCGGTTATTAGATTATTTTTGTTGTATTTGACTGTAATTTAAGTTATAATTCAGAGCTATAAATAAAAACTGACGGATTCAAAAAAAAATGTATATAAGTTAGTGCGTAAAGTAGATTAACATGTACCATTTGGTATTAGTTAACGGTTCATAATAAAACGGATTCCAAAAATATCGCGATAAAAGTCAAGTAACTAGGTACTTATCAAAGAATATTTTGTAGTAGGTAGTTTTACTTTTAGGCGCCGTGCTTAAAATACCTTTCATACTTCTTCTGAATCATAAAAAATTCTTCAGTCCAACTTCGGTCAACGAGTTTATACAAATTGTATGACGCGACTGTTTATAGAGACACAAGA
>CAJQZN010026604.1:0-20355 GCA_907164685.1 Colias eurytheme
TCATTACTTGCAAATAACGACGTTACGCCTAACATCGATCGCTAACACCTATTAAACAATACACATAAATCAAACACAAACACATAACCTTTTCCTTTAGTAATAACAGCATACATTTGTCATTAGTGGCTATTCATATCAAAATACGACCCAAACATAGTTTTGTGATTTAGTTGATGTGTTCATGTTATCCATACTAATGTGCAAAAGCAAAAAGTAATTATAACTCTGCTTTTCAAACTTTGCAGTTGTACGTATTAGATTTTAATTTTTAATAAAGGAGAGCTAATTTTTTATTCTAATTAAGAGACAATCTATACATGTAATAAAATCGTAGGAAAGTCAAAACTGTAAATTGAATATTTTTTAAATGAATACTTGGGGCGTGATCTACTATAGATATCGAAACCAAAAATATTATAGTTTTTAGAATTCTTGTCTGCTATCGCGCTAATCTCAGGAACCACGCTCTCGATTTGAAAAATGATTTCACAGTGAGATAGTCCATTTATCGAGGAAGACTAAGACCAATAGGAACGTAGCAATGCGGGTAAAACAGCGGAGCACAGCTAGTGCAAAGCATATTTTTCAATGGGAGAGTCCCAGTCTTATTAAAAGAAATCCACTTAAAAGTAAAATTCTAATACATTGCAATGAAAATAATTAACATGGAAATTGAAATGATGACGGGAAATGAAATTTGTAGTGACGTCTATCTATAATTATTTTTTAATTATTTAAAGTTAAGATACGTTTACATTGCATTCTGAAATAAACAATTTACGATGTTCTTATTATTGTAATTCTTTAAATATATTTATATTACATCGGTTACTGTATAAATCTATACACTGAGAATTTGTGAACGAATTATTGGAAATTATTTAATAATGTATCTATAAGTAAGTCAAATTGTATCTTAATTAATTCAGCCATTTCAGAATTGTCATATGTTAACGGTGCATTTACATCATACGAATATGAAGCTAGAGGTAGAGCAAGAGCATTCTTTCGTGATCTTTTAGTGTAAACGAAAATAAGTATTCAGTGTTGTTCAGTATTAGAAGTTAGAACATTGCATAGAATCTTTTCGAACGCATTAAGAACAACGAACGAATGCTCTACGCCTGTTTACACTAAAAGAATTTTAATTAAGGGGGTTAGAATGAGCATTATTTCGTTTGATGTAATGCAGATATAATTGCAAAACAATGTTTATCGGATCTGCCAGTATCTTCATAATAATTTGTTTTTAATCATTGTAAAATACCTTTACATTGTCAAGTTCGTTTAAGCATTATTAATTACTTATGTAGTAGTCGCTCATAATATATGCATTTATTTTACGTATTTTTAGTGTATTTACTAAATAATATTTGAAAAGTAATAAAGTATGAAAATGTTTAAACTATTATTCCTCTGTTTCTTAATGATATTCGATGTTCAGGGTAAGTCTGTGTTCATTTAAGTCCATTAAAGTTATGAAAGTGTGTTTGTGTGTCCATCTATCACGCCACAATACAGCAATACTTTGAGGTAATACATTAAGAGATTGGCAAGTGACTTGAGTTTCATAGTTCTTCGTTCTTCTGAGACTACAGGAGAAGGTTGGCTTTTAAAATTGTATGGATATATTTTATCATCGATGAGCATTGAGCATATTTTGGTATACTGTGGTAATACAAGAATATTATTTGAAACTTTTTATTGTGTTTTACTTATCTATACAATGATAGAAGTCAGGCGAAGTATTATAGAATAACTTTGCTCTTTGCGGTCCATGATTTTGCATAATGTATACCTGACAAGCGCAATAATTTACCTACATTCCCCAAAATATTAAAATTCCATACTAGCGGTCTTACTTATAAAATGTTACCCATTCGCTATGCAATGGATTAGTTATTGCAATAACCTGTCTTGTTTTTATGATTGATGTTTCATGTGAGCAAGAGCAGGACAAAGCTATAGTAGAAAATGGTAGAAATTTATCCATTGTTTAACTTTTTATAAGTAAGGCCGTAATAGTTTTATAATTACCTACCTACTTATTTTACACAAATACAGCTTCGTATTAACACTACTGTGGTTTAATATTACATTATAATAGAATAGAATAGAAAACACTTTATTGTACAATGCACACAAAAACAAAATTTATAAATATGTATATATTAATAATATAATATTATAATGATAATTATCTATGGTATGACGTATCTCACAAGGGGGCACGGTTCACCTTATCAAATCATATCATTATCAATTCCGACGGCCCCTTGGGTCAAGTTATATCCGTCTTTGCTGGGGGTCTATAGTCTATTGGGAATTGTATAATATAAGTAATAATAAAATTATAAATGTTGTAGTATACATATTAATTAATTTCATGACTTGCTTCTGAAGTAGTGATAGCCAGGTCCGACTTCAATTTTTAAACTTCATTATTTATTCAATTCTATTGCTAGATAACCAAAGATTGTGTATTTGGCTATAAATTAGTATCAATTGTTTGTTCGTTAAAAAATCAACCAAGAAACACTTGTTTGGGTAGGTATATAGACTTTCCCAGTGCCTAGCAGTTGTCCCACCGTCAAGAGGACTCATAAGATTAACTTTTTGATATAGGTTTTAAGGATAAACGTTGCACTGTGGAAAATTCAGTGAAATCATAATGAATAAATTAGTTTTGTTAAATTAAATAAATTAAATGGTAGGTAATAGTTAAGCTTATCTCTTAGTAGCATGTTTTAATTTTTTCCTACAACCAGCATGTCTAGTTTATGCAAATTAATAATAAATTACTTTTTTTTTCATTTGCCAACATTGTGAATTGAATAATACCAATAAATATGGATATGTTATAATAAATATGAAAAAGTTTTTTAACGTACAGCCTAACGTTAAAAAACTTTACGAGGTATAAATTTATAAAGAATAGAAAAAATTCGATCACGAGGCGGGACTCGAACCCGCATCCTTTCGCGCCCGTCTGGGGCGGATGCCTGACCAATTCACCCACCAGAGGAAATTGCTCTGGCGGGTCACGAGAGCAAATTGCTCAGGCGGGTCACGAAAAGCATTTGAATGCCATAAAACTATATAGTACTACTAACTATATACTACATAATGCCATAAAAATATCAATTTCAACTTTATAAGGTTTAAATAAATCCTATTGTAACTTTGTAAGTATAAATGTGACGATCTAACTATGGAGAAAGATTGCTTATCCATTTTACTATAATTATGGAGGAGGATTCAATTTCCTGAAAAAAATCTTATATTCCTTTTAGGCTCTGCAAAATAGAACACGTACCTACTTAGCGCGCAGTAAGAAATAGTATTCCACCAAATTTTCCACTTCACTTTTCGGCTAAGTCCCTGTCGGACTCGTGACAATGAAGGTTCCGTACGCATATTATGCTAAAAATCAGTCAATTTATGACCATGTAAAGCGATGCTTAATCTTAATTTATATTATTAGTACACGTCCTATTTATCCTTTGGGTACGAAACACTAAAAATTACACTTCAATTCATTCACTTTGTAATCTTGCTTAATAATTAATTACAGGGAAGCCTAGATCAATACACCGGACCTTCCCACCGTCCACCAAGATTGTTGGTGGTGATAACGCGCCAAAAGGAGCGATTCCATACCAAGCGTCCCTGAGGCAGCTATCTAACGCCCACTTTTGTGGTGGTGCCATATTGAATGAACGATCGATCTTGACAGCAGCACATTGCGCTGTAGAGTGAGTAGTGAAAATAATTATGTATTTGTTAACAAAAAACTAAACTTAAATGAGCCTTTAAATGATCAGAATTTGAGAAAATTTTAAGGGGACCATAAGGTACAGCTTTCAAATAAACAAAGAATGATCAAAATCAATGACTCTATTGTACTAGTAGACGCGGCATACGCCACCATTATTGCACTAAAAAACAGCGTATTTAATACATAGCTAATTACTAACGCACTATATGGCCCTATACTCCGTCCGATCGCTCCGAGAAAGGGAGACAACATGGATGTCAACATACGCCTTGTCTGTTATTAGAAAGAGGTGAATACCTAGTGCACACTAAAAGTTTTGCGTTGCGGGCCACCCATAAATGTTTGAATTTTGAATGTTATATTTTTTTAACAAATGAAGTCTCATTAGTTGTAGAAAAAAAATTGGGCGGGAAGCACTTGTCAATTGTTTTTTATCTCAAGTTGAAGTTCGTTATCCGTAGCAAAAATGGAACTAGCACGAAAGAATTTTAGGGCGGTGATTTTTTACGATTTTAAAAGTTCGCTTTCTCCGAAAGCTTGCACTGCTCGCCTTTAAAATACTTTCTGGAGGGAAGCACCTTAGTTGAGGACTGTAAGGCATTGATATGCTGAATTTCATCGCGGCCGTGTTTCTCTCCATGATGACATTCGTGAAGGTCAACCCTCAACTGCGATCACGGAGGAAAATATGGCTACCGTCAGACGACTAATTTAAGAAAATTGCCATATCACTTATTAGGAGATTCGGGGACATTTGGGGATTGGTATGAGCCAAATTCAGAAAATTTTACATGAACATTTCAAAATTAGGAAGCTTGGTTGCCAGTGGATTGCTCACAAACTCACTCCAGAACAAAAACGACATCGAGTAGATTGGTGTAAAGAAATGCTATTAAAGTACAATCACGGACATTCTAATGCTGTGGATAATATCGTAACAGGATATGAAACATGAATATATTGTTATATTCCAGAAAGAAATCACCAATATTCTTTGGGGGTGTTTGAAAGTGACAGCAAACCAACAAAATTAAGGCAGGCGAGAAGGGTCGACAAACAAATGATTGCGTTTTTTTTCTCCAAGACGGGTTCTGTCTGCACTATACCACTTGAGCAACAAAATACTGTAAATTCTGAGTCGTACACCACTATTTGTTTGCCCAATGTCTTAGAAAAAATGAGGGAAAAGCGACCTAGAAGTCGCATCCTGTTGCACCATGACAGTGCTCCGGCGCACACCGCGACCAAAACAAAGTCATTTTTGGCTAATGAAAACATAGAGCACGTGACCCATGCCGCACGCAGTCCTGACCTAGCATCGTGCAATTTCTTCGGTTTCCCAAAAATCTAAGATTCAATGAGTGGTTCGACATTTACGTGGCCAGAAGAGGCCGTGATTGCTTTCAAACAGCACGCAGAAAACATACCCTCGGACCAATGGTCCTCATGTCTCCAGAAATTGTTTGAACGTATGAAAAAGTGTTTTAAATGTCACGGAGAATACTTTAAAAAGTAGTAAATATAATATTACTCAAATGAATTGTTTTATTTATGAGTTACGCAAAACTTTCAGTGTGGCCCACGTATTAATAAAATTTAATAAAAAGAACGTCCAGCCACAATGCTGAATGGTGCGTGACTAAGTGAAACTCGGGCACTTAGCTGAGTTTTTTCTTGCCAAAATAGAGAGCGGGTAACGTATCTAAGCTTTTTTATATTATATCATAGGATCAAAATCGTTACACCGAGCCGAAAGTTCTGGAAACACAAAAAAATACAGTCGAATAACGAATCTCCTTTTTTTGCAGTCGGTTGAATATATATTAATCTGATAAAAAATGTACCTACAAATTAACAATAAGTGTCTCGTAACTTCTACATTTTGAAGTCAGTTAAAAAAATTAAAATGTCTTGTATAAAAATAATTGTTAGAAGATATAAATTAACGCAAATATCTTTCTTCGTTTATGAAATTAAAATGCAAACTTCTCAACCAGGTTCATGAATTTAAACTAGAAATAGGTAGTAACTTTTAATTTTAGCACGATTTGAACATTCGTTTTGTGGATGAGAGCTAATATTATATTGCGACAAAACTTTATACTGCACTTCTTTATATTAAAACGCAGTGGGATTTATTGTACCTATGAAATGTTTATGGTTGTTTTTGCTTAATGTGTAATTTCATTGAAACTGAATTTTGAAAATTGTAAAATTCATTGGGTCATGCTTAGCACCACATATTACTGATACCTATACTTTTTATTACAAATTCGTCTATAAAGCCGGCTACTCACCCACCCGCTGCAGGGGAAATATTGCAAATAATCTCGGTTGGTCGACGATCAGAGCAATTTCAGTTGACCCTGCAAGCCTGTACTCATCACAATAATTATGGAGCCAATTAAGGGTCAAATTCCAATATAGAAAAAAAATATTGCCCCTGCGGCAGGTAAGTGAGTAGCCGGTTTAAGAATCGTTTTAAAGTCATATTGTGTCGCCTAGTCCACCATTATTTTAGAACGTATTTCCTAAATATTATCATATCC
Source organism: Colias eurytheme (assembly GCA_907164685.1). Taxonomy (NCBI): domain Eukaryota; kingdom Metazoa; phylum Arthropoda; class Insecta; order Lepidoptera; family Pieridae; genus Colias; species Colias eurytheme. The sequence goes on from CAJQZN010026604.1 coordinate 6,331, forward strand.
ATTTCAATACATCGCGAAGTTTTATAAATACTATTTTCACGGAACTTTATGCATCTCGTCGTGAAACTATCACATAGGTACGTATAGTTTCTAAGAATAAAATGAATATCAATCTTATTTATACGTGTATGTGTTCATTCAGACACATTGTATCGCTTTCTGTTGTAATGGATAAATGATACAGGGTATGGCATCTCATATTTCAATCACGGTCGTTATTTAGGTCAGTTGTTTTCGCCTATTGTGGGAAAATCATCGTGGAGATAATATCAGCAAAAAATCTTAATATAATATATAAATCTCGTGTCACAATGTTTGTCCTCAATGGACTCCTAATTCCTAAACCACTTAACCGATTATAATGAAACTAGCTTCCGCCCACGACTTTGTACGTGCATCCCCGTTTTTCCCCGTTCCCGCAAGAATTTCGGGAAATCCTTTCTTAGCGGATGCCTACGTCCTAACATCTACCTACATGGCAAATTTCAGCCCGATACGTCCAGTGATTTGGGCTGTGCGTTGATAGATCACTATATCAGTCACCTTTGAGTTTTATATATATAGATTCGCACACCATGTGCAGTTCGATCCAACTTGAGAGATAGGATAGTTTAAAAATGTAGGTACCAGTTACCACGGGCGAAGCCGGGGCGGACCGCTAGTTCTCTTATATGGAACTTCTAGTTCTCATATATGAAACGTTTAAAATCAGTTAATGTTTCAGGTTCCCCGCCGAAAGGATTAGAGTGGTGGTAGGATCCAACCAACTAGTGGGTGACGGACAACCATACGATGTAGAAGAAGTCATTATCCACGAGGATTACGATGATATAAAAATTAAAAATGATATAGCTCTTATCAAAGTTTCTACGGACATTAAGTTCAGTGATAAGATCCAGCCAATTGCTTTACCGACTAAGAATACGAAACCAGGAGCGAATGTTTTGCTATCTGGATGGGGACGTGAAGAGGTAAATTAAGTTTTTAAGACAGAAAACGATTTTGGCAATATAACAAATAACTATATTTTATTGGTGTGTTACGTTCTGTACAAAGGGAATGTAATAGTTTAAAATAAGAGCAATGGTCTTATCTATTATAAGTAAAAAACTGTAGAGTGTGGTAACCAATTTAAAATATACTGTAGTGAAACTATTTGAGTTTTTATCGAGTTTAATGATAGCGTCCGACCTATTAATTTTTTTTGAAGAAACTTTTTGGGCGCCATAATGCCCCCAAAATGTATTGTCATGGAGTAAGGCAACGGTATCTTTGAATCTTGCCAAAGAAGTTTCACTTCTGAAACGTGTGCTTGGAACACACGGTTTTGTTTAATAATATTATAGGTACCTATTTAAAAAATTTGAAATCTTCACATGTTTTTGTACTGTTTCAGGATGGTGATGTAGCAATTCCTAACGATTTACAAATGATCAACCAAACTGTAATAAGTGTTCTGTCATGTAAAATAGTTTTTACAAATATAAATGAGATCGTTGATACTGAGATGTGTACTCTTACCATAAAAGGAAATGGCTCTTGTCAGGTACAGCTTTCATTTTGAAACATTTTTTGATTTTATAAATGAAAACGAATAGTAAATAAGGAAGGTTAGTAATGATATTTTTATAAACATGTACTAGGTGAAGTTAGTCTGAAATAGTTTTCTTAATATGGACACAGCATAACCTTCACATTCAGGGAAGATGTCCATAATCTTCAAAACTGATGATCTTTTTAATTTAACTGATTTACCTGTTGTATATTCTAAGCAATATGTGATATTCATAAGTAAAATCTTTTTTTAAATTAGTTAAATATAAATCTAATACAATCGTTTATATATTTTCTTTCTAGGGAGATTCCGGCGGGCCTCTAGTAGAGGATAATGCAGTAGTTGGCATAGTTTCATGGGGTTTGGGCTGTGAAGACAAAGCTCCAGATGTCAACACTAGAGTTTATTCCTTTGTCAATTGGATTAAAAAACATATTTCTAAAGATATGAATTGACCATTTTGATTGTATATTTAAATTGTAGACGGAATCATATCACAAGATCTACATCATTTACTTTGTATAATTATTGAATTTCTTTCAAAGCTCTTTTATATGTAAAATAAAATTAATTTCATATTGATTTACGTGCTAAATAATAAACATGCTAGGATACTTTTATCCAGTAATTTTCCTTAACATGTCGGATATTTTAATTTTTTCCTTTTTTGTAATCTTAAAGTAATTACGCAGTGTTTTTTAATATTATGACGACATCATTGGTATACATTGTTATATTGACATTAATTAAATTGGAATTTAATTAAAATGCTGTTTTATTTTACCAGAATTCCAAATACTGACAGCAAAGGGCGCTAAAGGTCAAGTACCCTTTTATGGTTCGGAAAAAGGAACCCGACTTTTCATTTTAAATGTTGAATGCTCTTAGCGTCATACGAGATACTCTTTATTTGAAAATGTTCTCAAAAGAGGAATTAATTCGTCAGTTTCAGTTCTAGCAAAGCAATTTCAGGGATGCACGTTATTCAGCGAATTCACACTTTTATTGTATTGTAATCTAGTATGTCGGAAATATAGTGATTGATAGAAGAAACATGAATATTTTTGTTAATGATAAAAAAAAATGATTTAGAATTAATAATTGTTATCTATATTCTTCACGAATTTTATAAACAGTTAAAAAAGTGTTAAACGTTAAAAATTTCACCATTCAATATTTTTCTATATCAAAAATGCTGCAACACGGACTTTTTAAATAAGGAAATTCTAGAACTGTAAATAAAAAAATATTTGAGGAGCAAAACTACAACCTTTATAAAGTGTCAATATATATTTATTCAAAAACAATTCATAACATTAACACATTCTTAGTCTTGTTTCGTAGTAGCTTCTTCAGGTTCTTCATCAGTTATGTTATCCTGGATCCAATCAAGGAACGAGTAAACCCGGGTATACACGTCTGGGTAGCCACGAGCGCAAGGCATCCCCCAGGAGACGATCCCCACCACGCGGCTATTTTCCACTAAAGGACCACCAGAGTCACCCTGGAAAGTCATAAATTGAGTATTTTACGAAGATTAGGCAGTTTTAGGGCATTTTTCAGAAGTTTAGGTAAAGGTGTGATTAGTTTTGATTGGAGAAAATTATAAATTGGCTATCTGACACTACGTAGAATCTAGTATAGTAGAAATATAAGAGCTGTGTATAAAACTATTGCCGTTTTCCGATATTGTTCTACAAAATATTTATGGAAATTATTATAAAAACTCCTAGTATGTTTGTATCTGTAGTCTGAACAAATATATATTTTATGGTCTTTTTCATCGTTTATACATAACTTACATGGCAGGCTCCTTCTCCAGCTTTAGTTAGCGAGCAAATTTGTGTTTCAAATACAGGGTTTATATCATCAAATCTGTTCTGGCAGTCATCTACGCTTAGTGAAGTCACATTAATCATCTGCAGGTGATTGGGTAAATTGCCTGGATACTGTAAAACATGAAAAATTATATAATCAATTTAATTACTGTATTATAGTGTCGGAACTAATATTATAGTGGTGTAAAATGCTAAAAATTCAAAATGAACTAAGTAGTTAGAGAAATTAAAATGTGACCGGACCAGACGAAAAGCGCGGAACAACCAAACAAAAAAAGGTATCGTCTCTATTGTCGGTTATTGCATACAATGATTGATGAGAAAACGATTTTCTGAAGTCGATTAACAAAGCTTGGCTTTGTTTGTATAGAAAATTAATCAAAGAAATAAATTGGCATATGCACTGCACGTGTAGAAGCTCTTAAAAGCAGGACAAGCTTATCTTACCGACAATCTTCCCCATCCAGTAAGCAGTAACTCAGCCTGGGCTCCCGTATTGGCTTCAGGCAGTTCTATCGGCTGTACACGGTCAGAGAACTCGATGTCTTCAGTGACTTTGACCACACTGATGTCGTTCTGAATTAGTCCAGCATCATAATCTTTGTGAACGATGATTTTTTCAACTGAATACTTTTGTCCACCTTTTACGAGGCTGTTTGTGCCGACTATTACTTTCATGGATCTTGGAGTTGAGCTGAAAGATGACTTGGTATTACGCTTCACCCTAAAGCGCATCACACACGGTGAAGATGCTATAATATTTTATCTTAAGATACTGTAATATTTTATATTACAGTATCTTAAGGTATCCTGTATCAGCGTTCTGACCATCATTTTTCTTTTTGTCATTGCGTACTAAGACCCCTGTAGAACCGCCATCCTGTTACAAATGACCCACAAAATTTCGGGTCATATCATAAATATATAATATTACAGTATCTTAAGATAAAATATTATAGTATCTTCACCGTGTGTGACGCACTTAAATATAGGAATAGTTCTGAAGTTGTGAATATGGATGCAAATTACTACATATTATAAAATAAAAAGTCTGTCTGGCTATTCACTTATAAACTAATTCTCTGATATTCATTATATTTCATCAATACTGCAATACATAACGTAGTTCTCGAGAATGGTTTCGGTAAATAATTTGTTAAGTTGTAGAAAACGCGGGTGAAGCCGCAATCTGGTGTTTTATGAAGTTTAAATATTGGATTTTTTTCTAGCGAAGTGTGAACCGGTACCTACTAGAGAAGTGTGTGCCATCTTTGACAAGTCAAGCGCTTCGCTAGAATAAGAACTTACCCAACAGTACAATGTGCAGCTGTCAATATCCATCTCTCGTTCAAAATGGACCCACCACAGAAGTGAGATCCATAAAAATTACGCAGTGAAACCTGGTATGGTATACCCCCATCTGGGGCGTCTTTACCCCCTACTATTCTGGGCACATATCCAGGAATAATACGAAGAATAGCTCCTGTTGTAATTAAATTGAATAAATCATTATAATATACGTTTATTATGTGATAAATGGTGATATTAGATACTTAATCGATAAATTTTCTATGTGGTTAGTAGAATTGTTTAAATTGGGGTTTGAATAACTCTAAGCTTATCAAAAGTCAAAACTATAGTTCTTCGCAAGTATGGTATATGCGTGTAGTATTTAATGGTAATGATAATATATCCTTTTGTATAATATTAAGTTATATTAAGTTTGAATGAAGCAAACGTAAAAAAAAAACTTACCTTGCACGTAACATATTGATACAAATAATACGACGTATTTAAACATTTTAATCAAATATGCCTTCTGGATATGACACTACACAATGAATGGAATGAACTGCTTTTATAGTAATTAATATCAGATAATTTGAAGCAGGTCAAAATACTTGAATTTAATCTCAGGAACCAAAACTATCCACTTGTGTATTTCAAGAGGATATTTTGTCCTACAACGTATTACATATTGATTTATAATATCTCGTTATTGTTTAAATAGGAAATTATTTTCACTATATTGATTTTAAGACTACAGATATTGTAATTTGCTTTGATTTTTTTCCAAGATAAGTTTCTTTTTTCATACTTTATATTATCATGTGTTTGTTGTCTTCGAATAAAATAATATTCAAATTATTTATAATGAAAACTTATATGTATATCAATTAAAACAAAGGAAACATATAATTTAAACTACATCGTTAACTAACAACTGAAAATCATTCACGCAAGAAAATGGCAAACATGCTAGCGTTCATAAAGTTGTAATAATTGGCGGTGTGTATAATTGTTAACAATGGTGAGCCATCTTGGAAATTTTGGATGGGATGGGAAGGAACACAAAGGATGATATGTATATTGTGTGAGTCCGATCGATTCTCTCCTCATATAGTGAGTAGTAAGAGAAGTAATTTTGTCAGTATCATATTGAAGCAATTGGTCTTCAATGCGAGCAACTGTGTTGTAGTTATTTCTCTAGTGACTGATTTCAAAGGAAGTAAAAGAAAAGTTTTCACAATACATAATTACAGCTAGGCTCATTAACAAAATTATTACGTGTACCTATTCTTTGCTGATGTACAAGTCTTGGTACCTATTAATTTAGTAATTACAGTTTAAGACTCTTATTACAGTCCAAATACTATGCAAGTTTCGTTACTTTTTGCAGCTCTTTGCTAATTCCTACCTACACTATATGTAAAAACATGTATATAGAACAATTAGCTATCTCCAGGATTAATTCTTAAGTAAACGTATGCCCATTTAAGCGTAATACGCATGTAACCTACTCCGTTGAGAGTATACCATCACTTGACTAGGCTACCACTTGAAGCGATGTAACTCTATTATATAATTAGCTCTTGACATTGATAATTGTTATTGTAACTGGCAAGTCACCTTGTGTACGAAGTACATGTTCAAAGACATATAGGGACAGACCTTCCGGAGTATGGTTCTCTGCAAAGGTGAAATATTTTGGCTATTTTAGTACAGGGCAATTCTATATTTTTGAAGTGAAACTTCTTTATGCGCGTTGAGAGTAAAATTTCAAGGTCATGATAATACCGTCACGTCATGGAGTAAGACGATTTTGGTATATATGAATTTTGCCAATGATGTTTCATTTCTGACACGTATGCTCGGTACACGCGCGTTTTTTTTATGTTTGCCGTGTTTTGCACGAAGTGGCTTGGCTTTCGAACTCTGTCATTCAATGATACTTTAATCGTGAAATGTGCCTTGCATATCAGGGTTATACCAAAGGCTTACACTTTACTACCATTTCAACAAAAGAGCAATCGAATGTGTTATTTAAGCAAGTTAAATGCATGAAGATAAACAACACGTTGCATAAATCCATGGCAACAAAAGCTTTTAGACAATCCTAAATGTTAAAACAGCGTCCAGGATTCTTCGTCCACGAAATTCGGGAAACATTTCCGTTCCATCAATGTTAGTTAGGGCTGTCACACACGAAATGTGAAATGTGAAAGTTTTCACAGCATGACCATTTATCACGGGCTGAAATGGACAGTACGTATGTGTGAATTTGTCACTGTAAGATGGATGTGACCAAATAGTAGGTATTTTACGTTTGAATACTACTTTTAGTTTACTATCATAAATCATTTATTTGTACACAATAATTGAAAAAGTTAATGATTTTTTTTAGAATATTTTCAGATGTCTTTTAATTAGCACTTATCATAATGTAATTGAGATGCCTTTTATTTTAAGTACTAGTTTTAATGCATAATTGTCTTGTTCTTGCAAGTTATAAAAACTATGCGGGTTTTCCTTTGAAAACGCGGGCGAAGCCGCGGGCGGAAATTGAGTCAGATATAAAAACAAAACAAATCCCGTAGAATATTATTTCTGGTGATTACTTTTATTTTTGACAACCACGTAATTACAAATCAGTGGAGCTTAATATTGGACCAAAAGAAATAGAACCTTGACCTCTCTGGATCGGAATCTGTAGAGGGACACCTAATCATTTTCTTCTTCGAGTATTAGAGGTCAGGGGAAAATATCAAAGACATTATATGAAGTAGGTCATAATTTTTCCATAATAATTATAACGGAGAAAATATCGTATTATATTATTTAACTAGCTTACCGTCCGCGGCTTCGCCCGCTTTGTCTAAAACCTAATAAATTATATACTAAAACCTTCCTCTTGAATCACTCTATCTATTAAAGAAAACCGCATCAAAATCCGTTGCGTAGTTTTAAAGATTTAAGCATACAAAGGGACATAGGGAAATAGGGACAGAGAAAGCGACTTTGTTTTATACTATGTAGTGATGATTATTGTATTCTATGTAATGTTTATGAAAACATGAATGAACAATAAGTAATAGTCATGCAATGTAGAGATTTGTTTAATATCTCAATTATTTTTAAAGTTATCTTGTTTTATAAATACATATTGTATGTTAGATTTTTATACGGATAAAGTTTATTGACACAGCACATCAGATTCAAAGGAAGAACGGGAATGTTTTTGCCATAGTCGAAACAACATATTAATCTGAGCTACATCAAAGAGTCCGTACATTTGACAGGTTCACAACAAATAACATAAAAGTAAAAAGAATACCGGATTAACTATAGAAATACCTATACACATTTTATTTATTACTAGCAGTGCCCCGCGGTTTTACCCGCATTGCTCCGCTCCTGTTGGTCTTAATGTGATGACATATACCCTATAGCCCTCTTCGATAAATGGCCTATGTAACACCGAAATAATTTTTCAAATCGGACCATTCGTTCCTGAGATTAGTGCGTTCATACAAACAAACACTTCAGCTTTATAATACTAGTATAGATTATAGATTCAAGTCTGACAAATATTTGTTTTGTAAACATTGAGACATCGTAAATATGAATTTGGTCTGTATTAATTCCACGAAACAGTATTAGCTTTCCACCGCGTGGTCAAAGTGCAATCCCATGGCAATAATATGTTCCACTGTAGTAAAAAGTAGCATATTTATGTAACTCTCTAGCCTAACTATCTCAAATATCATAAATCATATCATAAAGTGGCTTCGTTGCGACGTGAAGGAAAGTCAAACAAACGTACATACGTATACATATACTACGCGTACATCATCACTACATAGTATAAAACAAAGTCGCTTTCTCTGTCCCTATGTCCCTATGTATGCTTACACCTTTAAAACTACGCGACGGATTCTGATGCGGTTTTTTGAAGTGAAAACTTCTTTAGCGGCGATGGGTATAAAACCTTAAACTCGCGTCAGGACACGTGGCCTGATCGAAAGAGCGTAAGACGGATTTTTTTTTAGCCCTTATATTTCATGCGTAAGACGGATACCATTCCAAAATATCAAACATGCTGAACGTTAATAATCAAGTTATCACTTCTGCCGGCACTCCCGGAGTGCAACCCGTCTTTTTTTTTAATACTTAGTTAGAGTGATTCAAGAGGGAGGTTTAAGTATATAATTTATTATATTTCAAAGCGGGCCAAGCCGCGGGCGGAAAGCTAGTAGATATTATTATAGGTTAAAAATTTTGCTGAAAAATTCGTCCATGAGGAGTAGGATATTAATGCACAAAATTGAAATTATACAACCAACATATCTCCAGTAGACCTGGAAATGTAGATTATATACTAAAACTAGCAAACCGGGCGAATTCCGTTTCGCCACCAGAGACACCTTTTCTTTGCTATAAACCTCACGGAGCCCGAGACCTTTCCAACGAATGCAAAACCGTGGAAATCGGTTCATGCGTTCTAGAGTTATAGCGTCAGGAAGGAAAACCCGACTTATTTTTATATAGTAGATATATATCATAAAATTATTAAAGAAGATTTGATATCTACTTTAGATCTGGTTAAGATAAATACTAAAATATACCAGATTGTTTACATTATGCTTGAGAAAACCCTTTGATATTATAATAACACGCGAATGGAAGAAAATAACAATTGTATTCAACAAGGACATAAAGAAATGTCTGTTAGGCCTGTCAGAGGAAAGGGGAACGATATTGATTCATATTTTACAGAAAGGGTTACATAGTAGGGAAAATTATTTTGATATTTCAATTTCCTTGTAACTTTGAAGTTGTTTTGAGGGTTACTATAATTGATATTATGTTTCGGTTTAGTAGTTGGATATAATAGAAATATTTTGAAGTGAAAACTTCTTTAGCGGCGTTGGGTATAAAATCTTAAACTCGCGTCAGGACACGTGGCCTGATCGAAAAAGCGTAAGACGGATGTTTTTTTTTTTAGCCCTTATATTCCATGCCATCAAGTTTTCACTTCTGCCGGCACTCCCGGAGTGCAACCCGTCTTTTTTTTAACAAAAATATGATTCGCCGTCATATATTGTCAGAACTAAACCAAATTTTAATTGGACCACATGGGACATTTTCAAAGACGATAACAAAAAACAAAATCAAAATTGAGGACATTTTTTGAAGTCTATTAAAAATAAAAAGTTCTTCTAAAATCGACATAAGCCCAAATGTTACATTAGCAAAGATTTAAAAACGTTTTATTCTTCTATAAAAAGAAATAAGGAAATACCAGTAACATTCATTTATTCATTCACAGCAAGAAAAACGCAACAAATTGCAGTCTTTAGTCTTCTTTCTGGTTCAAATTGGCTCATTTTCTTTTTAAAGTCTTGTTTCAAGTCTAAATTTACATTGTGGTAAGAATAAATTAGTAGAATTAACTATAATAACTATATTAATTAGGTATGCTTAAATCTTTAAAACTACGCTGTACGCAACGGATTTTGATGCGGTTTTTTAAACATAATATAGAGTGGTTCTTGAGGAAGGTTTAGTGTAATTTATTAGGTTTTAGATATTTATATTATTATTTATAAATTTCTATATTGAAAATTGAAATGAATTAGAAATTTATACCTATCATGTAAACTTTACACTTTGTTCGAAATCGTTATGGAAGGGGGAAATAAAAGTTTGCAAATTTAATTTGACTCTGAAGTTATTCCTATGCTCATTTCCTGTGTACAAACGAGCCTCTACTCGTAATTGCTCTTTCTTATCTTTGCACATATTTTGCTTTCCAAACTTTGTAAAATATTATTATTCCGTCAAGTAGAAATTATTTTTCGTAAATTACAAAAAATATGCATAAAGAGAAACCTATGTATTTCCGACTTATATACAGATAAATAATATAAATGCATAAGATTCAAAACACCAAATATAGTTCACCATTTCTTTTATATATGACAGTATAGCTTTGCTAAGAGTTGAAGCAGGATAAACCAAAGAATCCTAACTTACTCCAGATATATGTAACTTTCTATTGCTGAAGCAACTTTTAAACTCTCCTAAATCGTTTCGGAATTTATCCCTTCCAAACAAATAAAGCATCAAATATTTACTATAGGAGTACTATTACTTCAAAGTTCTCTTCCTTATACGAGTAACATAGCAAATTACCATTTTAATTCAAACACGTACGAAACTTAATAGTTTCTCTTGCTTCTCTCGTGTATCGAATGGCACTCAACGAATCAATAATGTAGCAGACTCAGTTCGGGTGTTTTATAACGTTATTTGTGGTTTCGCGGAAATTGTATTTGTTCCCTTTATATGTAGTCCGGGATCTATCAAGCTAATTTTTCGTGAGTAGCTTTATTTTGATGAGATGCCCAATAATTTCATGTATGAAACTCTCGATTGTGGTAGCTACCAGAGGAAACAAGGATAAAATATTTTGATTTGATGGTTCTTAAATATTAATTACTAACTGAATGTTTTTTTTTGTTCAATCTCAAGATAATTATCTAAATTATTCGAAAAAATATTTGTCCTACAAAATCTATGGTTTAATCAAAGAGTCCCCCTTTCCAATGTGTATCGATAACGAAGTCATCATAAATGATTACTAACAAGCAGATTTTTTTATTTTCACTTATTTAATACTTATATAATTCAACAGACATAGGGCATGCACCCGGGTTTACCCGGTTCCGAAAAACCCGGGTAAACCCGGGTTTTTTGATGATCTTGAGAACCGGGTCTGAATAGTATGAAACCCGGTTCTCCCGGTTCCGACCAAAATATTAAAATATAAAGTATTATTTATATTTTGCTGCATTATTTTAACAAATTTATTGTATCTGGCAACGTCAGACTCACGTGCATCGCGAATTTTCGTGCCACGCCTCAAGCGTGGCTCTGATTGGTTGTCTAACCTTAGATGCTATAAGTTTCCTACGGTTGTATTACCAAAAAAAAAAAAGTATTTAGGCTTCGAAAATGACAAAAATTAGGCTACAGAAATATTTTTTCTAGATTTATCGTAAATTTTAAAAGCTGTTGATTTTACTGTTTCATATAATGATCCAGTCATGTTTTTGTTTTTGGTATCAAGCTGAAATTTATATCGAATACTCAAGTCATCGGTCCCTTTTATGTGAAAAAGTCAAACTCACATACCAACGCATCAAAAGATACAGCCGTAAATGCTGAAAATTTTCGCAAATTTTGACATTCGCATGGGACTCAAAACCTACAGCTGGGTACTTTTCATGAACACAGAGCCTTTAAATTTGGTAAAAGTAACGTCTTATAACACAGATAAAGGAAAAATTGCTGGAAACATAAATTTTAAAGTTACAACATTATAAAAAATAGGTTTGTTCGGAGCCCTCGGAGCGCGAGTCCGACTCGCACTTGGCCGGTTTTTTACTTTACAGTTTCCAGTTAATGAATAAGGTTTAAGTTTATATGTGATATTATGATAACAAGGTACTTTTATAAGACTGATAAATAAAGAGAAGTATTGAAATTTTGTTTCTTTATTAATTTAATAAAATAAGACACAAGCCGCGTAAAATAAAAGGCCCATCAGGTACTTTTACAGTTACTTTTGTTTAATTTCGTATTTTTTCCGAAGTATTATAAAAGAACCGGGTAACCCGGTTCTACCCGGTTCTGAGCTCGATTTGGAACCGGGTTTCAAAAACTTGGAACCGGACTCGGTTCTGCATGCCCTAAACAGACATATTGTACTACAAATTGCGTAATAAATATTTGAGAACCGTCAAATCAAAAATTTTTATCCTTGTTACCTCTGTAAGCTACCACAATCGAGAGTTTCGTACATGAAATTATTGGGCATCTCATCAAAATAAAGCTACTCACGAAAAATTAGCTTGATAGTAATCACTTGCAAAAATGGGCGATGTATCCCGGACTAATATCAAAGCGGCGTATTTTGACAAGAGAGTTGTGAAAATGATTTTGATACAGCTATATCATCTATTTTTCTTATTGTATGATTTTCTTGTTCAATTTTTAAAACCCTTTTGATGCCGCTCTAATTGATCGTAGAGTTTTGCTATATTATTTATATAGCCGATTATAACTGGACTATTAAACAAAGATGTATTTTTTTTCAAGAAACTATCAATAGTTCAGCTTTTTAAATATTATTATCTTTAGTAATTAAAAAGAACTAGGCATTTAAGATTTAAGACGGTTATTTTAAAAATAACTTCACTTTTCGCATATTATTTAGGAAGTTAATAGACATGCAAATGCATCAAAGCAACGATGAAGAATGAGGAGGAAGAATGAGGCAAAGAGGAACGAAATACATGTATTGGATTAATTTGTTTATACAGCAGTTTATAATTACTTTCAAGCCAAACTTTGCTCGGCTTATACATTTCCCAAAGGCATTTATCCAAATAAACAGCGTTGAACACACGTCTAGAGATTATAAAGTGAAGTCCCATGTCCCCTAGTGGGGTAAGGGGCAGATGCATTATCCATAGGTACTGTTTCACTGATTATGTTGCCAGAGATTATGTCAACGTAAATTCATGCCATAAATTAGGAGACATTCCCTTTTTGGTTCAGTATAATCTCTAGAAAATCTATCAGTGAAACAGATGTATGCATAATGCATCTGCCCCTTACCCCACTTGGGGACATGGGACTTCACCACTTCACTATAATATCTACTATATTTTTATGTAGTGCATTCAAACAATTAAATGTTTAAATAAGCTTAGTAAAAAAGTTTAAATTTGCAAGAAATAAATGTACAAATTGCAATTAAAATTAATGTAGAAAGAATTTGTTAACTATGTCGTTATTAGCTTCTTACTTTGTCCATGGTACATTTCTCTGTCTCAATTATATTAAAACTTAAACTTAAATGCAAATTGAAATACAGTACAACCTCTTTTAAATTAAAACTATGTTTTACAGAGGAATTCTTAAAGACGTAATTAAGAACTACAGACTTAGCAATTTCCATGATGAACGCAACGTTTTTAAGAGATTTTACTGTAAAAGCTAGATAATATATTGTAGCATTTATTGTATTACGAATTAATAATGAAATAATATTGATCGTCAGATGTACTAATCAGCAGCCCATCTTAATAATATACATTTGATTGTTGTTTACTATCAAACAACTAATAAGTAATGATTGATAGTCAAATTTGTTTTCGTTCAAGACTATAATAATAAATGTACATAATATTATGTACTTAGTAGGTATAGTGTAGATCATTAATATAAAAGCACACGTATCAGAAGTGAAACTTCTTTGGCAAGGTTCAAAAATATTAAAAT
>CAJQZN010026609.1:0-10813 GCA_907164685.1 Colias eurytheme
CGATACTCTTCTCAAACATTGCGCGAGTCATATAGGAACAAAATTTCGGTAATCTTGTACACTCCTTTGTAATCCACATGTGAATATGTAGCCGCCTAATCTAGACCCCTATTCTAAAAGCGCACGACTTAGCAACACTATAAACAAAGCACTACATCCCGCACCCACACTATTGTCGAATCATAAAGCGTACCGTTTCGCTCCGCATCAGGGCGTCCCATTAAGAATGAAAATTCTTTAATTTCTTGCGCAATTAACATCCGCAGGCCGACCTGGCGCGAGCGAAGCCAAGTGTCATCGTAAGTTTCGAAACGCGTCATTAAGGGCATCTGCAGCGCGGTAAATAACGAAAAAACTCAACGAGCGGTGGAAGGGGGAGATGAGAGATTTTATTTAACAAAGTCTATATTAACCCGATGCAATTAGAGAGCGTTAACGAGCTAGCGGTAATGACTGCGGGGGCCTATTCTCAGCACTCGCGATTTCGTGTTTCGAATGGCTAGCTGAATATAGTGAGATGGTCGGTAGAAGAATACGTAGGGAGCGAAATATTAAAATATTGGCGATTAAATACTAATCATGTACATCAATTAAATAAGGAATGACTTGGATAATAGAAATACGTCAAAGCTTTATTTACTATAATCATTGTAAAGCGATGAAATTAACCCACTAAAATTATCGCATCAATAGACTAGTTTGTTCCACTTATAATTCAGAAGATTCTTCATAATTACCGCTATTTAGCATATAAAATATACATCAAAATTAAAAGATTACTGCTTATGTGATAAATGTGAAAATATGACGTATATTTAGATTTTATAAGCTTCTTACAAAGATTATTGATTAATCACGTACTAAATTAATTTACGATCGGTTTATGTGACTACGTATACCAAAATATTTTTAGAAGTTTATTTTTGTATTTTTTTTTTTTTACTTAAACTACAAAACGAAAATATATCATTGCTTCCATAATAGGACCCCGGTGTTTGCGTTGACACATTACCAGAGAGTGATGCGAATTCAAAGCTGCCTTTTGAATATAATAATCGTTAGAGCCGGCTATTTATTGTTTAATTAACACTCGGCCTTTGGCCGTTCTCCCCTATTGTTTGTTAAATCTTAAGATGCTAATAAGAAGCGAAATTAGAAGTTTTAAAATACGACTCGCGGACACACCAATATTCTGTTCTTTGTAGGTACGAAAGTACAGACAGAAAACAGATGTTATCAGAAAAATCATTTGTTAAGTTTTGTGCCACACATCATTGAACTTAAAAGAATTATTATAATTAAACGTGTTTCTGTAAAGAATAACCTGAAAATATGAGATTTCGAACAATCACCCTAATATAATCTTCTTCTTCTTTCTTCTTATATATAAAAATGAATCGCAAAATGTGTTGGTAAGCGCATAACTCGAGAACGGCTGAACCGATTTCGATAATTCTTTTTTTATTATATTCCTTGAAGTACGAGGATGGTTCTTATGTAGAGAAAACGTAAATTTGTACCACGGGCGAAGCCGGGGCGGACCGCTAGTAACAAATATTTTGAAATATGTATTACACAATGTAGTTTAAAAAAGTATAACAATTAGAATATATCTATATAATATATGATTATATGCCCAAAATAATATTCTTTATTTACGCTTCGTCCTTATAACCCCTAAAAAGCAAATAAAAGATGAAAGAATCAACAAAACTCATCAAGTAAATTGTAAGGAAGTCGATAAAGAAAGGTTTCATGTCATTAGTTAAAATTACTGAGATAGTGGAATGGCGTGCTATCCGCGATCCAAATTGGTTTGTTACAATAATAATTACGTTGTTTCTCTGAATATCGTTTTATTCGAGAACATTCTAATTGGATTATGTTGTATAGAAGAATTTCCGAATATCCGATAAGAATAATTTGATATGTACATTAAATAAGATAAATGTTTGTATGTTACGACAAGTCAATAACTGCGTTAAAAACAACCGACTTCAAACTTGCACTTGCAACATTTACAAATACAGACAAAAATGCTCATAAAATAAAAACTACTGGGCCTATCCGAATAAAATTTTTATGGGACCAATTCGACACCATCCCGCATCGAACAAAAAAAGAATCACGTAAATCGGTTCAGAAACCACGGAGTAATCGGTGTACATACATAAAAAAAAAAAAAAAAAAAACATACCGGCCGAATTGATAACCTCCTCCTTTTTTTGAAGTCGGTTAAAAATACCTTCTAATTTCATTTCGCGGCTTTTCGTTATCACTACATAAAACAAAGTCGCTTTCTCTGTCCCTATGTATGCTTAAATCTTTAAAACTACGCAACAGAATTTGATGCGTTTTTGTAATAGACAGAGTGATTTAAGAGGTAGGTTTATTTGTATAATTTATTAGGTTTTAGTCACAGCGTAATAATAGGAAAAAAAATATTTCATAATCTATTTAATACCCTATTTGCCGTCTTTGGGTGCATCTCCAAATTATTCTAAAAAAGTTTTACTCTTGTAAATTGTAATGTTAGGATTATTATCGAGTTCGGAGGATTCAATACACTATCTAATAATTCTACAATAATATAAGTATGTTTAGACTGTTTGCTCATTTAGATGGCTACGAATATAAAGCAAGACTTAGGAATATAGATAATATTCTCCTTATAAAAATAAACAGGATAGGTAAAGCAGTAAGATTAATTTAATACAGAAGGCGGACCCATTTGAGCGATGATATTGTTATATCCAACAATCAATTACTCACATTTATTGTCCTTGTAATACAGCGTGCCAGATTTCTTTGACATCTAACCTCTGAAGTGGAATCGACCAGTATTAGTTGACCCCAGTCCAAAGATACGTAGTCCAGAAAGAATAAGTTTTCACAAATTCATTTGAAAATAAATAGTTATTAAACATACATATTATATAAAATAAATAGTATTTAATGCCCCGGAATCACAGACACAATAGAAAATCTATTGTGTCGTGGCCCGATCGGGCCGTTCGGGGCTCAATGGGTTAAAACTTTAAAAGGCGAAAGTATCTTTATATAAATAGAAGTGGTTCATCTTCACATGAATGTCTCTACATAAAGAGCTACGTATTGCTACGAGCCGTAATACATTAAAATATATGCACCAATTTATTGTTTTCTTATTACAGTGCATTTTATTATTTATTGTGCAGTAGAATACAGGTTATAGTTATAGAAAGTTAATACAAAAATTCAAGTTTTCCATTCTCTCACCATACCGCGTACGATTTTACTACATCTCTTTCAATAATAACTTCATTAAGGGCCGATTTTTCAATCCATGGTTAAAATTTATCTGTCCAATAAAGTATTACACGAACATATTAAAATGTCACCTATAAACTGTCAAAAAAGGACAATTATAATACATTTTTGAAATGGTTGTTTAATACGTTATTCGAATTGAAAAATCAGCCCTAAGTTATATAAAAAAAGACGTGTGGCACTCAGGGACTGCCGCGGTAAAGCTTTGCATGGTATGCCTTCAAGCCACACCTCCGAGCCCGTCGGAGTGGGGAGCGTGAGGTTTTTTCGTTACGGAATTTCTCGATTCGGTCCCCGCGCTCAAGGCCCTCGATAGAAGCTATGCAATAGCTTTAAAACAAACAATCAAATTACCTCAGTAATTAATTGATTGATAACTAATTGACGCACTACTTAATTCATCTTATAATATCATTTTTTATTATCTTTTCTAAGAAAGGAGCGTAGAGAGTTCAACCAATTTGGTTGGGGGTGTTCGAATGACAGGCGCCATCTGCCTCCAGTCATAAAACTACCCTTCTCATATGACCCTGCTTGTGATAGTTGCGTGTAAGAGAGCCAATATTATACAGACTGTATTTGGTGGTATGAGCTTGAAATCTATGGATGTTGTGATATGATGTAATATATCGATAAGATATGAATTGCGTCAAAATATCTTATATAATTATTTAAGTTGTAATATTTGATTATGACAGATTATTCTATATTTATTCTATTAATTAGTAAACTTCAGAAAGAAGAAAATGATATTTTATTATGTTTCGATCATACTATGTAGGATCTTATCCTATTAGATCTTGTTATTTACAGAGATTGAATCATGAATTAATACAATAACTATTTCGTTCGTGATTGCTTCTTGTTTTACCAAATTCTTGATGTTTCTAAATTCCTCTAAATCTATTTCAGTTTATCCAAATAGTTTTCATAAACATGAACATTATAACATAGCAATATGAAATTAAAATTTCATAGCACTTACAGAAAACATTAACTATCAGACGATAATATCTGTAAGTCAATTAAGGAGTTCTGAATTCCACATAAAACCGCTGTCTTGTTTTCCGCCATAGCAGTTATCTTTTCAATCTGACGGTCAGAAATTACCCCCCTTTATGGATATTTCACCCCCTGGGGGACACTTGACCCTCCTATCTGAAACATCATCTACCCTAAAATGAACTAATGGGCGAAACATGGATATATAGATTCAGGATATACCACTTCTAAACTGTAAATCTAACAGGATTTTTTTTATTATAGTTATGAAACACCAAATTGTTATGGATACCTGGTATAGTTTTTCTAAATCCTTTTACTAGTGCATTTCACGCAAAATATTACAAAATAGTCCTTCATTTTATATTTACCAAATCATTGTTGTAGAAAATAGTACCTGCACAATATATAATTTGTGTAATATGATCGTAACATAAAAATACTTATATACCAATTGAGATAATTAATCAATCTTATCAGTTATTAAGATTATTTTACTCTATAATTAATTCTTACTAATATGATGCATTACATTGATGTACATAACGATCGAATAATTTAATATTCATAAAGCAACAAAATAGTATTTAAATCCGTTTTACTATAGGTGAAAAATAAGCTTTAAGTAGGTACAATAATCGCTCAATCTTTAATTTTCCGAAACATATCTTCGCCCTTCGGTAAAATTTTATTTGGTCCTTTCTAGTAGCTATGATCCTGTAACATTTTTTATTTTCATATTCCATAACAATGAGTCAATCAAGTGTTCGCAGTAAATAGTATCAAAGTTGTGAAATTAATTACGATTTATAAGAATAACTGTATTATTTTTATATGAATTTATTGTAAACATTTTTCATGTGTAAATGTTAGAAATTGCACTAATTATTCTAAGGGACTAATATTTTTTTAAATGGACCATTATGATGATTTTGCATTCATTGTAGAAAAATATGTACCAATTACAACGAATAGACAAAAAAGGCTGTTAAACAGTTACAATTATAAGCGATAAATATTAGATTAACAAATTAATTGATATCAAATTAATTTCATTAACCGGTTTCATAAAACACGAAAACAACCCTTGTTATCTCTAATGTAGGTGTTACCATCAACACGCATTACCATACACATTACATGAATCATGTGTATAATTTATGCACATAATTCTAAAATTGATACATGGCAACATTATGAAGTAGGTTCTAAAGATGCACTCTTAAGAAAAGTTCAACATTTCTTTTCAGATTCATGAAGTATTTTTCATTAAATTCCTTGCGATGTTTTTATGCTTTTAATATGCTCGCTGTAGTATCAATGTTTTTTTTTCTTTGTAAATGCTTCAAGAACTACGTGCCTATCGAAGTTAATACGAACATATGTTTTTTTTTATTTAATCTATAATACGTACATACATATTATGTATATATATTTTTTATGTGCATGAGGTGCTACTTAATGCTCTATGTAGCTTAGTACCTAAGGTATTTAGACCAAAGTAAATTAAGTAGGACGCGACGAATGTTAATCTATTAACTTAATGTTTATTACGTTAAGTTCAGGTCAGGTAAATTAGGCTAGAAATTAAATATGTATAATATTTTTAATATAACGAACCACTTTGTACTTATCATTTAAAGGTCAAACATAATACTTGAAAAATATTTTAAGAAAAAATCCAAACTATAGCCATTACTTTTTTATAGGTACATCTCATATACGTTACTAAATAAGGCATAAATAAAATAATAAATAACATAGAGAAAATTCTCAGTCCACTATAATACCCGAGTACTGGAACACACATTTAACCTGTAACATTTATACAACAATACAATAAAGTAGGTAATAGCGCTTGACATAAATAGGCACCATGTAATCTGGACCTATAAAGTCGCTGATAACTCGTCCGATAGTGGAGCAATTTCTGAACGACACAGTAATGACACCTATTAGGGTATACTCGCCATCCTGTCGCATAATAGCCCCGCATCATGGGCGGAGCGAACACAACCTACTTTCAGCGTAGGCTTCGTTGGAACGTGCATGCACGTTATGATGTCAAACGGTTTAATTGCTTCCATGTTTTTGCCTGTGACGAGGTTGCGAGGTGAAGAACAGAAATTATGTGTCATTTATTCAGCTTATGTACTCTTTGTTTTTGTTGTACCTACGTAATTATATTATTTAGCTACGTTTCAATTTATTTTTTGTTGTGAGTGGAAACACAATAAATAGTAGAGCTATGGTGACTAACATTTGACATAACGTAGAGACAGAGAGTGACAAATAATACTATGAATCTGTTCCACAAGTTACTTCCCAATAGTGAAGTAACTTCATTACATACATATATCAGCAATAGCTGATAACTATTCATGATTCAATAATTTTACTTTGAATTACCTTTCAGTTGTGCTATAATGTCCAATTCATCAGATGCACATCAATGTTATTCATATTAAGAAACCTGTATCTATACTAATATTATAAAGAGAAAAA
The DNA here is from genome assembly GCA_907164685.1 of Colias eurytheme. NCBI lineage: Eukaryota > Metazoa > Arthropoda > Insecta > Lepidoptera > Pieridae > Colias > Colias eurytheme. The sequence goes on from CAJQZN010026609.1 coordinate 6,817, forward strand.
CTTTGTTTGTTTGTTTGATTGTAATGAATAGGCTCATAAACTACTGGACCGATTTTAAAAATTCTTTCACCATTCGAAAGCTACATTATCCACGAGTACCTAATATAGAATAGGTTTTATCCCGGAAATTCCACGGGAACGGGAACTATGCGAGTTTTTCTTTGAAACCGCGGACGGAGCTGCCGGCGGACATTGAGACAACCTTTTCTTATTAGATTCCTTTCATTGAAAATATTACCAAAATCTTAGTTCATGGCACAAGTTTTCATACCATGGTCAATACCAAGAGCGTAATCATCGAATTTAATTACCACGATCATGACGAGCGCAATAATCGCAGAACCATAAGTCTAGACTACTAATCTCAGGTAAGATCTATTGTTTAATTCCATAATTTCAGCTTGGACAATAAAAGATCTTAGTGTGAGGCGATCGGTCGCAGGATCGCGTGACGAGCGCGGTGTCGTGTCGCCTTCCTCCGACAATAAAATTATAAGTCGAGCACAGTGACAATCCAGTGATTTACGCCGGCACACACGCGAATATTCTAATATGAAAAGACCTTAAGCTTTTTACAGCGACATTAAAACAGGAGGCGGACAGGGTAATGAAGAAAATATGTTAGGTGGAGATAGGTAGCCACATGCGTGACTGCCGCCACCTAATTAACCGCCTTCCACTCAGCCTGGCTTTGATCCGATGATAAATATCACGTTTTTGTCGTAGATCCTGATTAGATATAAATATGAAAGCTTAAGGATTACGTGATTTGTAAACCAAATATGGAAAACTGACGATCTATCATATTTTTATCCACAAACATTTTGGTGGCGTCTAATTTTTGGATTTATCATTTGACAAGGCGATTCAAAATAAAAATAATAAACAATCTTACCTATATTATTTGACGTATTCATCCAAAATTAAAACAAACACAAACAGGCTTAATTACCAGTGTTGTAGGAGACTCTTGTTTCCGTATGAAAAGAATCCGTCCTATCCAATTATTTCAATTGTAGCTGAGGGAATGATGGAAATTCAACATACCGTCACGAAAGCAGGGAAAATAGCACGAAATTACTTGAGAGATAAGCGCTAATAGCTGCAATGTTGTCTGCTCCACCACTATTTGGCTTTCCAATTTGTAAAGGAAGTTCCTTAATTGTTTCAACCGTATCGCTATTAAAATAATTGTCTTTATCAACGTCTGTACGTTTCACTTTAAGTGGAATAAATTCAAAAGCCTCTAAAGTGAAGTTCATAATAGATAAGTATGTTTGTTGTTTTTATTTCTTACAAATAGAACATAAGACTATCAATTTTAAAATGAAGCGACCCTACCTTTCCATTGGTATTGAAAAGGCGTTTCTCATGTCGCCTAAAGAAAATACGAGATTAATCCGCTAGCTGACTATTTATTTATTTACGTAATAGCTTGTGCATGCCGGAATATTATGAAAAATGGATTTATACTGCTTCAGTTAACATGGCTTTGTTTCTAGAAGTTAATTAACACCGTGCCTTTAGTATAATATTAAACAATTTATAATATTTACATAGATGCAAATGAAGTCATGTTCCTGATATCCTTTCTTTGTTTGCGCAAATGATTTGTGCAAATTGAAATTTAATTGCACGATACCTCGCTTCGCCTTCACTAAATTGTATTTAAGTAGCTCAACTATTAAAAGTCGGCAATTTTTAACGTCCCCTAACTACCTTTATACACGTGAGGTTTTGTAATGAATGCTGTCCTTTACTGTGTCTTATCCAAGGAAATAATGGCGTCCATACTTTAATAACCGGGTGTATTAATTGTATATCATTATTTTTATGTATTTATTATTTAATTTGAAAATGTATCTTTAAATATATAAACTGTGGTTAGTTGTTTTTAGTAGTCTTTGATCCTCATTACTTATTCAATTTATTGTGTAAAAACTAATCATAAAGTCGAAAACCAAAGCAGTCTTTGATCTGTTTCTTTGTTTTCTCAATTACAAATGTAAGCGCTTCGAATGAAATTGACGAAATGAAATGACGTCCAATGAAATCCAGGTCCGATCCACGAAACAAAAGAACCGCTATGAAAATTGCGTGAAAAACCATAATACAATTAACTAATAAAAACATATCTTTGACCCGTACATGACATAGTCTTATTTATTATGGTACGCCCATTCCGTGAACCCCTGATACCAATCGTCAGGCCACACTGGCCACGCATCGAAGATCGACCATAAGTCAAAAGTCACGAAGCCAGTTAACGTTAATTGACGTGACTACGCCCGAAGCCTTAATAAGCACTGGTAACGACATAACTTGTGTTATCAAAAAGTTAACCTATATACAATGTAACGTCTGAAACTTTATGAGCTGTAAATCTATCAGGTTTGCGTACTGTTTATGAAATAGTTGGAGCACGTTAATATTTGGTTACTATAAACATATGTGTATAAAATAATAAACCAAGATATGCGTATAACATTGAGCTTTTAAAGCTATTTACCAAGGAGCATTTCATTTACATAATTTGAAATAATTCAGTGCAAACTTTCGCAACAAGGAATATAAGATTGTCTGCCATTTGCTCTTTGCTTTGTTTTAAATGACTATTTTGATGATAATTTTAATTTAGAATACGTCGTATTATATTTTGTTTTGAATCAGATTGTGTGATACAGTGCAAAATATTCTCTTTAAAACAGAAAAACAAGAGCGTTTGAGATAACGCTAGGTGCAAGATTTGTTTCATTAGTGCGAGCTGCGATAGGCGCGACCAATTAACCGCTTTTATCACCAATTACTGTTTACGATGCTCTCAAACCACTTCCATATTGTAAGCAATGTATATACTGGAAAATTTAATATTATTTTCATTGAAATATAAGTCACTTATTACAAAAACTTTCATCCAACCAACAAGTAACACCTGTTAGTCTTCACCTAATTGCAACCAAATTTCATAATAATCTGTACTTTTTTTAGCTATGAATATTATAAGGATATAGTCAATTATAGACTGGTGTATAATATCATCATTTTGATTATGGTTTTCTACAAAATAATATAAAAGGAATTTCATAAAAGCTCAGACAAATTGTATTTTAAAACGCCATCGTTAAAATAACAATTTAAGCAATGTTCACCCGTGATAACCACTGAAATATTTGTTCAATCATTCTCCATAAAAATATATGGAAAGTAGACGACCTCATTATACGAAGAAATAAATATTTACCAAAATATGAAATGATTATCAGTAAGATCTTGCGTGAGGAGCTTGCCGGGTAAATGTTGTGAACGCACTTCTCCTCTGATTAATCCTTAATATTTCACGCTCCTGTACACAATTTTTAAGCTTATCACAGCTAAAGGTCACTAATATATTGTTTTATTTTTATTCTTTAATACAAAGTTTTGTATTGTTGACAATGCGCACATGTACTTCAGTTTCAACTTTTCGAGTGATCTGAATCTCACATTATTAACTACTTTACTGATAATTGATTTTTTGAAAGATAAAATTAAGTTTATAAATGTAGAGCTGATTTCGTTTCAGACAGTAAAAGCAAAAAAAGAACTTAATACTTCGGGTATAAAATGAAACCGAAGACTTTTGGGCATAAAATCGAAGCTCATAAAGTTCAAATTTATTTTGATTGCTCACTTTTTGTGACATACAATAACAAACATATTTATAGCATTTATAGTCATTCAATATAAGTTGAAACAATACAAATAATAGAACAGAACTGAAACAGAATATAACGCTTGGCTATAAGGAAAGCATCTTTAGTCACAACAATGTATCGCTTCCGCAATGACGCACGTTTCACAATACTTTAACGACTACTCTATGACACATGCGTATATTTAAATTTATTTTAACATAAATCTGAAGCAATTTCTTCAAGTTTTGTATAATGTTACAGGAAGGAAATTAATCAATATGATCTATACATATAATAAAATCGTAGGAAAGTCAAAACTGTAC
>CAJQZN010026610.1:0-13196 GCA_907164685.1 Colias eurytheme
ATCACCTGCACTCGCACTAATCAAAGTGTGAACCAGCCATAAGTCGAAGGCCAAAACATAAATCAAAGATAATACAAAAAACATATATTTGCTTGACCACTACAAATGTTTCCCACGGCCGCGTCGATCGTTAAAAGTGTTTCTACATTCGCTAAGCAAGCGTCTTGTAGAGCAGTGCACACGACAAGAGTAGTAATGGCTCCGATAAAGGTGAGAAGGCTTATTTAGGCTTTGATACAATTACATAACTGCCGGCTTAACTATCCTTATAATTTTAGGTTGGTGATAAGCTGCCGGCAGTTGATTTGTTTGAAGATTCGCCGGCGAACAAAGTGAATATTTGCGACTTGACAGCCGGAAAGAAGGTCGTCCTTTTCGCTGTTCCTGGCGCATTTACACCAGGATGTTCCAAAACTCATTTGCCAGGTTACGTGGAGAGCGCCGACAAGCTGAAATCGGAAGGTGTATCGGAGATTGTTTGCGTGTCCGTGAATGATCCCTATGTGATGGGAGCATGGGGCAATCAACACAACACAAAAGGAAAGGTAAGAATAAAGACTTCTATAATATTATTAACAAAGACACAATCAATGTAACCCATAATTTTAAAAATATAAAGCAAAGAATTCCATGTTGGCTCTAATTTTTTTTTTCTGTAATAGAAATAGATATTTGACTACCTCCATTCTAACAATAGGATTCTAATAGGAACAATAATTTACTGTTTCCATGCCACTGTGTTAATTGACCTTCACCTTTGTGCATTGTTAATTAAATGCTATACATAATTACACTATTTAGGTAGGTACATAACTAATCTTACAGGTATTTACCTCTTGTAATTTTTTTTAGTAGTTTAACATGAATAATGGTTAAAAAAATGATTTTATTTTGTAACAAAACCATTAACTATATTTGTACCATACATATTACCCAGAGTAGACCAAAGAAGCTAAAATTGGTTAAAATGTGATAAATAAATTTGTAATAACACCAAAAACGACAACTTATTACATTTATTAAATATTAAATTGTACATCTATCTTCAGGTGCGCATGCTAGCTGACCCATCAGGCAACTTCATCAAAGCCTTGGATCTCGGCGTAAACCTGCCACCACTTGGCGGTCTCCGCTCCAAGCGATTCTCCATGGTCATCAATGATAGCACCGTGGAGGAATTGAATGTTGAGCCAGATGGCACTGGCCTGTCTTGCTCCCTCGCTGATAAACTTAAGTTGAAGAAGTAAACTTGAAATTTAGAGCTAGCGCGCATGAGCAACTTTGTCTCTGCAACTATTTTGTCTCTCCCACCTTTGGTCTAGTTTGAAAGTGCGCGCACGTAGCGACGCAACTCCCCATACAAATTGATGGGAGAGACAAAATAGTTGCGGAGACAAAGTTGCTTGTGTGCGCCAGCTCTTAATCTTTAAGATCCTATCTCAGTGAATTGATCACTCCCCGCTTTATTAGCCTTCTTTAGACTTTGAAGCAACCCTTGTGATATGTTATTAAAGTGTATATGTATAGTTTGATTTTGTTGTTTTATTGTGTCAACCCATCCTACTAATATTATAAAATAGCTGCTCCGCGCGGTTTCACCCCCGTAGCTCCACTCCTGCTGGTCGTAGCGTGATGATATATAGCCTATAACCTTCCTAGATAAATGGGCTATCTAACAGCGAAAGAATTTTTCAAATCGGACCAGTATTACCCGCGATTAGCGCGTTCAAACAAACAAACTCTTCAGCTCTATAATATTAGTATAGATTTGAAAGTGTGTGAGTATGGAAGTTTGTTATATTACTGTTACTGTTTCACAGGAAAACCTGTAACAACTTAACTGATTTTGATAATACTTGGCATGGATGTAGGCGTAGCTTGCAGAATAACTTAAAAGCTATAGAAATATGTACTTGCTTAACTCTCGGGTGAAACCGCGCGGTACAGCTATATACAGCGCCCAGCGGTATGCTGTATACAGTACAAATGTTGAGGAAATAATATGTTAAAAGTGTATTTAGTTTGTTAGATACATAAAATAGCATAAAATTATGTTATGCAACACTAGTCAGGTGAATCTTGTTTACAAAATACATTTAGATATTTAATATCATTATTGCCAAGTTCAAGGGGCTATCAAGCATGATTTAATGATTATGGATTTTATACATCACAAACTTAAGATGGAACCTTCCTAAGTGCTAACACTGACGAAGGTTAATAATTTAGGTGTATTTACATGCATGGATACTTAGAGCATTAAACCAAATTGGTTGGTTGGTTTAATGCTCTAAGCATGGATAATATGTAATTAGGTATGCCTTCAAAATGTATATAACACTGTGTATAACACAATGTATATTGGAACGTAAATTTGCGAATCAAAATATTGAGCAAAATTGAAAATGTCAAACGTCATGCCAAATGTCAATACATGCGATGGGGGTGTGTATGTGTGTGTGTTTGTTTTCAAAATAATTCAAATATTATGAATAAATGTGACAAATATGTTTAGGCAATATTTAGGAACTTTAACGTTTATGTTATTAGTAATTTATGCGATAGTTATCGGAAAGAGGGATATTTTGACTGATTTAATTGAAGAAAGTGCGCAAGTTGACGAGTGGCTCGAGCAAAGTGATTTGGGGGAATATAAGAAATTGTTTAGAGATTATGGTAAGTAAATTAGCACTAAACTAGTACTCGGTAGCATTTTATTATATCTCGATACATTTACGACTTATTTTTGTTATAAACACTCATAATTTAATTTAGCATTTTGATGAAAACGCTTTTTGCGTTCGTAGTTTATGAAAGGTATGACACTGATTATAAAAATACTGCACAAGAGCTAAATAAGAGAGAGGGTTTAAAATTTTCAATAATAGTCACCAATTATTTTGTTACCATTATATGTTATGTATGACATAATTAAAAAAAACGCCGAAGCTCACGAACGCAGACTTCACCATCATGTGAACGTCGAGGCTATCCAGCTCCTTGACAACACGGACATAGTGAGAAGACTAAAAAGGACAAAACCTTTTGAGTTAGTTTAGTGAAGTGTCAGTGTAATATAGTGAGTGCTATTCATAAAGAACACATGAACAAAGTGTCATTAAGAAAAGTGTTAATGGACACATTCTTAGACATACTATACCTAGCAAATTAAGTTAGATTTATATTACTCATTAGCCTATAGTAAAGGGCTAGATCGTAATTTTCAATAATGATACCTTAGGTTCATTATTTTAGGTAAAAAAAAAAAAACCATTATATGTGTTGAGAACTCTACATATAATAAAATAATATTTTTGTAGTTTTGTGTTTGTATTAGTAAACTTAATTTCTAATGTAGATGAAGTCGATTAAAAGTAGGTGCAGTAACTAATTAATTAATTATATTTTCTATCCCCTATTGTCATTACCATGTCGTTTTTAATTTTTTATTTATGGGTCAGAGGGTTCACGCAAGGCTAAAAGGGTAATTAACAAGGGTCGGCTTCAAAGGTAAGTCCATCTGATATTTTTATTTGAACAATCCCAAACAAGTAACACTTTACCCCTTTTTAAATGGTCATTATAAAATAACAAATAAATTATTAAATAAAAACATAGATAATAAAGATATTTTAATAAATATATGTAACATCTTGTCATAGCCTAGAAAGTTAAGGCTAGCCCTTAAGTAAATGCAAATAATGCTTTCTATTGGAAATCGCTAAATATGTTATTTAACAATATGCTCATTGCTCAATGATAGAATCAAATCAATCCATTATAGTTATAGTAAAATTTTCATTTAATTATGTAGATAATTTTTTATTTTACAAACGTGACAAACTCGTTGAGACACTAGTTTTTGTTATTATGTCAATATAACAATTTGAAAGAGTCAAGCATGATAAAAGAATGTTTTACACATTAGAATCATGATTTATAAAGTATGAAATTATGTTTGTTGGTTGAAATTTAAATAAAGTTTTGTTCTTTGGTACTTTAAAAAACAATGTCAAAAATATGACCCTTTTTTTATTCAAATCCCTTCCACATAAATGAAACACTTAAATTTTTATCTTTATTGCATTAAACAGCTTATTAAATGTGTTTTTTTTCAAATATATAAACTGAGACATCATCAAAGTGCAAAGGCAAGTAAAATATGTGAAAAAAAAACTAAAATTAAACTATTTAATGGCAACACTTGTTATACAATAATTAAAAAAGTAAGTGAAAGGGGTACAAGCCATTCCAGCTAATTAATAGATGTGGCGCCGGTTTTCAGTGGCTCCCCTATGACCTTTGAGTCAATCAATGGGAAATGACTACTGTGAACTTGGAACTAAAGTTTGTGCTTACATGAGATTAAAAGTCAAAAAAATAATTTACAAAAAGACATTTATGGAATTTTTCATATATGTATTTCGCTCTTAGATTGCGCGGATGCGGTCAATTTCGTATGAAGCAGTCTGCATATTAAGCTTTGTCTACTGTGTATTGTGTTTAATAATGTGTGAGAAAATCCTGTCCAAGCTTTGATACTGCAAGCTTTTATTATTTTTATCAATATTCCATGGGTATGACTTACGTGCCTGCGAAACCGGTCGTTGCGCATTATTACAGGATGAAGCTTTAGCATGACGTCACCCACCACCCACAACCACAAACCCCCAAACAAAAATAAGAGGGGGTTGGCAAGTGCCAAGTACCCGCCCGCCCAGTCGCGACCCGACCGCCGCGGCGAGCGCACGTCCCTCCGCGATTCACGTCTCTACATCATTAAATATGACCGTTGTTAATTCTTTTGTATTAAAAACAACTCGTAATACCCAAACATAACAATTATACGAACTGAATGATAAAAATCTTGTAAACGTTTTGTTTAGACGATAAAGGTAGCTGAACCCATTCGGGGCATTGATACCCTTTTGTGTTGATACAAAACTACAAAATGTGGCAATTTGAGGATTCGGAAATATGCTCTATCGGAATGGTTCACCCTTCGCACAGTCGACACTCAGGGCTATCGTTACTGTCCAGTGTATCGCAGTTTTCAGGTAATTTAGGACATACGTATGTATAGTTTAAGTCATTATGGAATTAAGTTCATAATGTTTCAATTTATAAATAACTAGCGGTCCGCCCCGGCTTCGCCTGTGGTACATATTTACGTTTTCTCTACATAAAAACCATCCTCGTACTTCAAGGAATATAATAAAAAAAGAATTATCGAAATCGGTTCAGCCGTTCTCGAGTTATGCGCTTACCAACACATTTTGCGATTCATTTTTATATATAAGATTATCACGGAATCTAAAGATGAGACTAAGTGAGGTGGTCCATGGTTGCTTCGAACAATCGTCATTTCAGACTTTCTATTCAAAAGCTATATTAAAGCTTGAGTACAAGTTCTCAAGTTTGCGCTTAAAAAAAAGTATTAAAATCATATTAAAAACACCGAACCTCACTTGTAGGTGGCAAAAAACTAGAAAAAGTAGTTTTCAAGTGGAATTGAGCGGGGTCAAGTAGGTCTCTATTGCAAGCTCTCATCGCGAGAGAACGGTTTTACTTTTAACTTACTTTTTGAGGGTAATTTAATTTATGCTAAATTTAAGTAAGGTTAAGTTCTGAAAGATTCTTCTTACAGTGACACGGACTAACGCTTTGTTACTTTTCCAGTTGCATGATATTTCCCTTTCTTACATAAAATATTTTTTATACATGAAAACATTTCAAAGTTTTTAATTACTTACCTGAAATTCCCAGCACATTTTCAATTCTGCGGGAAAAATTAAGTATAGCTTAAATTTTATGTATATTTCTGTTTGAATTTAAAACATTACTGGTGCTGAAATTGAGCTAGCTAGTCGTATAGAATTTAGTGTAATTAAGCGATGAAAAGCGCCTTCAACGCTAATTACAGCAATCATGGCTTGCATGAAACATTTTGTTACATAAGTCGATGTGGGCTAGCTTTTGCCCGTTGCTTCATTCGTTTGGTAACAAGAATGGAAAATCTTGTATGTCTTCGCAAAAGAAACCAATTTTTTCAGGATCAATGTTTGCCATATGCCGTATCTGAACTTATTTGTATACAAACAATGCCTTGATTGCTTCATTTCTGTATAAAAGTAGGACAAACATTTACTCCTTTATACTGCGGGGAAAAATAATTAAAATCGAATGTTTTGTTTTTAATAAACTTTTCGTTTTCTTACATGCTTTAACCCAGTTCCACAAATAATTATAACCATAAAAGTCTGACTGAAGAAAAATAAATCTACATGTGATGAGGTGACTCAATACCAAAATCAAATTTGGCAAAGAAATGTTACCATTATCAACATTGTATTGCCGAGAATGAATTTAAATTGCTTGCCCGTGCAAACGTAGCATTAACAGTTGGCAGAGGTTAATAGACGGGGGAGAATTATGGACTGTTGAACACAAAACCCTTCGTTCATTTCGAAGTAAAAGTACAAGTGATCAATTGCAGTGGAGTGTTTGGGACATAACACTGGTGGTTGGCACGGTTCCAACGCGCTATGCAGTTGGACAATCCGAGTTTCTTCGGAGATTTATCGTCTAGTCTTTGTGGGCCTAAATTTTTAACGCTGACTTGTGAGAAATTCGGTCGTTAAGACATGGTTTGGCTGTTAATTCTCTTGTATTTAACCAATGTGCCGTTTAGGTTACATTGATGCAATTCTGGTGGAATGTACTCGGCTTCGGGAAAAGCATAATTTCGATTGACGTTGCTTTTATTACAGATTATTATAATAGAATTTTAATGGTACAGTGTATATGAGTCTAGAATGATAAGGTTTTAATTGTAAACTATAAATTTATTGTTCTTTGTAGACTAGTCTTGAATGGAATTAATATTTAAACTAGCCAACGTGGGTGCACTTCAGTTCAAAATTATTAAGTTCATCAAAGAGTTTAGTTTCTTCCACCCACTTTTGAATCGTTTGTCCCTTTAGTTTTGCATATTTTACATGGAATATTAGTTTTACTATATGTAGTTTATATATATTTTCTATAGTTTTACATTTTTTATTAAATCTTTACTAGGGCCATCAAATTAACGGTTTATTGTTTGATGTACTACCTAACCGACATTTCCCAACTTTCGTGTAATAAAATTACTGGAAAGTAGAAACCTGGCTTATCCAAGACTTTATTAAATTTAAGTACCTTATTATTGTGAGTGGCAGCTGACTTCGTATTTAGACTGAATGGGCAAGCTCGCTGGGGATAACGACTATTGTACATAAATCGGTGTATACAAAAATCATACCCTTAACATATTTTAAGTAACCTTTTTTGCTTACCATAAGATGCTCATTAATTCTCATAGGAATGCCTTTAGTAAATGTGATTTCGAATTTCCTCTGAGGATCGAATGTATTGTTTAATGTGGATCTTTTGTTAGGATTACCAATCTACAAAAGAAAAGACGTGTGGCACTCGGGGACTGCCGCGGTAAAGCTATTGCATGCTATGCCTTCAAGCCACACCTCCGTGCCCGTCGGAGTGGGGAGCGTGAGGTTTTTTCGTTACGGAATTTCTGTATTCGGTCCCCGCGCTCAAGGCCCGCGATAGAAGCTATGCAATAGCTTAAAAATCGGCATTCACAGCGATTAAGGTTGCTAATGACTTGAATTATCAGCAATTTGTAAGGACATTCTGCTAAGCTTAATAAGCGGTATAATTGAATGGTTGGCATTTATCGTCTACGAGAGCATCTTCACGTCAGTTTTCTGATTCGTTAAGAAACTCCACTCCTTCAAAGCAATCCAAATGCGATTAACTTTTAAGATTTTTTGATAAACCTTGAACTGTAATGGAAGAGTATTTGTAACACCAATACACATACAGGTATTCTGGTACACGTAATATTGTCGGTGTTACAAGTGGTGGACCACTTAACACCAGATGGCCAATCTCTGCTTTCTTTACCATAAAAGTAAACCTCCAAGAAAATCAGTTCTACTTGTGTTTATGGAGACACCTCTGTCTACTCCTTTTCTTGCTCTACCATAAATAAATCTCCAAACAAATCTGGCGCTGCGATTATCCTTGCAAGTATCCAGGCGCGTTACATTGATCCGTGTTCCAGTGCAGTGCATATCGATGCTGCCAGGAACAGGGCGGCAGGTCGCTGCTCCCGGTGCCCTAATTCGAGCAACAAGTCGCATCGATTGATTATATGAGGTCATAAAGGGAAAGTCAAAAGCATTGTTAAGGAAAGTTGAGGGGAAGCTTCCTCGTTGATTTGATGGTTTGATCGTTTCCTTTACGGTGAAGGAAGTGATTTATCGTTTAAGTATTTAAAGGCATGTTCATTATATTTAAAACTTTTTTGGAGAGCAGGGTTTGAAGTAACAATTTAAGTAGCAAAGTTCTAATTAGTGTTTGCATCTGCTAAACGGACTCTGATTAACTTTTTCTAAACGGACTATGATTAACTTTTAATGAATAGACAAATAATGCAGATTCCAAAATAGAATGTTTATAAATGTATGCAAAATTTAAGACGAAGATTTTGATATCTTTGAATCTTTCCAAAGAAATTTCACTTTGGACACTTGTGCTCGTCACACACGTGCTTTTTTATTTAACGGAAAGTAATGTGTAAAGAATATTAATAAGTCAGTGGTATTATATAAACAAATTCTTTGTCGTGGAAAACTCTAAAACGATATATGCATCATCTTTCCCATATTAAGTTTGCCTGTGATTTATTTTTAATTAAATACTGTTCTACTTTACGCAAAGAAAATGAGGTCCCTTTTCGCTTAGCGATGGTAGATTAAAAAACTTTGTACAGTAAAAAAAGACACAAGTTTGATGTGTGATTAAAATGGTGTGGTACGCTACGGGCAGAGCAGGGAAATTTATATAATACGGTACAGATTTAATTCTTTGCTATAGAGTTGCTTTTCGCATTACATTCTGGTGATCAGTCTTCTGACTGTCTTGAGCCTAGATCTAAATTGGATCTAGAGTTGTGATTAAAGGGAAGCAGACGGCTAGCTTCCTACGCTAGGAAACTATTAAGCTAGTAACAATTACCTATACTCATAGTATTGGAGGTTCTTTCATCTTAGTTAGACTGGATATTGTTTACTTTCCGGGGGAAAATAAATCAATATACGTAATTATTTCCACATTTATAAGATAGGTATATCTTTCTATTAATTTATTTAATTCTCGCCTAGTTAAGTTTTAAGTTTGAAAGCAAGTCCAAATAATTCTGAACATGTATGTCTAAGAATATTTAATTTGAAAACAGGCTATTCGAATATTTTGATAATAATTATTATGAGTAAATTTCAAATCAAGTACTGAGGTAACAAGCCGTTCATTCCAAGCAACTGATTACCAATTTATTACTCAGTAAGTTTATGCTTCGCCCAAAAGTAATAAGTGTTAAACGAATAATACTTTACAAAATCCAATATGGAACAAGCGAACGACTAAATTGGGTCGATTGTAAATAACCTACAAGAGAACATATCGATTACAGCTTCAGCTTCCAATTAAAGTTCACAACGTATTGAATGTTCAACATACTTCCAATAGATAGCGAACAAAGCTATATTACAAAACAACCTTGCAGATTATCTCTGGTAATTGAGATTCAAAGCTTTTAGGTTGTAACTTATAGGATAGGCATGAAGGTATATAAATATATGTAGTTGAAATATCTCTATTTTAATCGCAATTTAAGCGGGTACTTGAAAATTTCCACTTATCGCCGACATAAAGTTTGAATGAGACTAACTGTCACAAGTTAAATTATAGATAGTACGAGTTTAATATCTTCTTAACTTATCGATAAGTTCAAGAAAATTTATCGTTTGACACAATCATAAAATTTGCATATAATTGAAATTAAAGTAGACAAAGAGATTTCTTCAAAAGTACCTAATAGAAACCACAAACGCTTAGATATGTATTTACTTTTAAATATGATACAAAACTGGAGGAAAAATATATGAAGATGTGTTCTAAAGTCTAAACAAATACACGTATAGCAACAAATAACAAAAGCAAACATTTAAGAGATCTCAAGGGCTTTTCCTCAAGTCGACGCAAAAGCGTCCATTCTCCAGCCAGCGCCACTAGAAATGTTATTTGACTAAAAAACCGTGTAGTATTTATAACAGAAGATTGTTGTTTTATTCATTTTGTCGTGTTTCTTACATTTGTTCACAATCTATTTGAAAATTTCACACAAATATATTAAGAGCAAAGGTCATGTTACTTGTTAAGTGGTTATAATGTCAAATGCTACTCGGATTTACATATTTACTTCTTACGTCTTTCCTTACATTTCTTCTCTTCTAGATCGAGTGAGAGATGATTGATATGAATACTTATTGATTGAAGTTATAATTTTCATAAGCGATAACTATTCATATTACCCAATATAGATTTCTGATAATTATCCTATAAAATATGGAATTGTGGAGCAAATGTCGAAATTTGTATGAAAATAATGTCTATCTTTAGAGAGCGATGATTTAAAGGGATGCGTGACTGAATTATGCGACGTGATTGAGTACTTAATACTTATACAGGCTTATTTGAATATGCAAAGGAACCAAACCCGAAGGGTGTTTAATGTCTAATTCTAATCCGGATAGAGCCGAGATATTAACAAAAATGCCTATTTCAGTAAGGCGTATGGCATATAGCCTTCTTTTGGTCAATAAATTTTCAATATTAGTTCAGTGGATTCCTAGGTTATTGATGATACTAAAACCAATCAAACAAGCAAACAAATAGGTTTCTTTATTATTAGTAAGCATAAAAATATTTAGGTAAATATAATTATTTCAATACATGAATCGCCCCTCACTCCGAATACACCTGAATAACTACAATTAACGGCACCTTGAGTAAAATCACTCTTATAAAAATCCTTCCGTATTGAAATAACGTTTTTCACGTATGGTCGTCAGTCAATACTGCCGCAAGGCCAGTAGAGCTTTGCAGGAAGGATCGCGTGACAGCACGCGAGAAACCAGTGGAAAGTTGTAAAAAGTCACTTTGTAACACCCGGTGACTTGTGAGGCCATAGCTTTGTTTAAATTATGACGGAAGTAGTAAGGAAGAAGCACAAATAAATGTAGGTACCTATACCTATTCCTATCCTTCTAGCTATGCAAGATTTCCCCACTTAAAATAAAAACCTACCTTGCTTGTTTGTAAGAGTATAAGGAATATTACAGAATTCAGAAAAACTTATCATCGAGGGAAAATTTAAGATAAATGTAGTCGTACCTACTTCTAAATAGAAAGTTTTCATGTCATTAATTTATTAAATTTTACAATTCTAAAGTATACACTTTTTGAAATGGGTTTATATGACTGATTTTATTCTTTCACTGAGTTCTGCTCGTATAATGTGTTACATATTTTGATAATATCGATTGTAATTTATTCAGGCCTACTCGGCAACCACATTGAATTTGTACAGGGTGTGTGAATTTCTTTATCTCGAGTATATATTAATAAGAGTTTATTTCGAAATAAAATGTATTGTGTTCATAATTACGTACAAGTTGATTAAAATGGCTTTTCTTTGAAACAATACAATTGAGATTGAGGAAACAAAAGTAAGATGAGGAAATAAAGAAATGTCTGGCGTGACTTTCTGCTTTCGTAAGTTTATTCTTTAAGAAGCACTTTGGAAATTTGTTAATTGAGTACGTATTTTTCCATCGAAATATATAATACCTCACTGTATTGTAGTAAGTAATCTATACAAATTAATCCTCGCGTATTATCCAAGCTTATCAATATTACCTACTACGATTGCGTTGGATTGTAATAACGTATAGGTATGTATTCATGACATTTCATACTGTATGCCATGTCCCGGATACAACGACAACGCCCCGGGCGTCCATATTCGTTGATGTTCAGAAAATAATGTGAAATTTTTATTTAACTGGATTTTATTGGCGCGAACTTCAGATTGAATTGTTAATTCAAAAGTGGGATGGTGAAGGCTGCATGCATTTTCGTATCAAAATAATTATAGATTGCGGTTTTAAAATTGCGATCTGAATTATGTGCTGAGATTATGTTAGCTGAAAAATGAAATTTTGGAAAGTGTAATTTTCTTTCTTAAAAAAAATACATATTAAAAAGCCAAGCTTATGATATAACATGATTTCGCTCATGCTTAAAGTGCCTTTCTTTTGTGTGCCAAAAGTTTTAAATCTATTTTGCTTATTGACTTTTGACAACACTTTATTGTTGCTCAGAACTATAGAAGTTCTACCTATCACAGTATTTAATCACAGTTCTTATATGCATCATTTGACATCACTATACGTAAAGCATAGTCTGCGGTAATAGAGTTACAAATTGTCTCAGAATTGCTACAAATTGCAGGCGAAATGACTGTTAAGTACCCTACTTTCATAAGTTGGTTGAGCGTCTGAAATGGTTAAATGTGGAGGTTAGATAAGTAGAACAGCCTTGGCTGCCGTTGCTTAGCAACCGACTATCAACAAAGTTACTGCGGATAAGTGTCTTGGTCTATTGTTTGTAGTGTGCTAGACTTGGAGTCAAATTATAATTTTATTGATTTTATGGGATAGGAACAAAAGATGCAACGAATGTATACTAAATACATTTTTAATTGGCATTTTAAAATAATTTTATATTCATTAGTAAAAGAAAATTATCATTTAATATTTTATGTCCCATTTCAATATTTTAAATATAATTGATTTATTGAGGAAAAGTAGAAACGCATTTTTCGTTACGTTTCAGACATTACTTGAATTTATTTATGTAACACAACACAAAAGCTTTCCGAAACAATACTTAAACATAATCGACATTCTTTACCTTGACCTTCAAGTTAGTTATTGTCCGATAGAAAAACAAAATCGAACATGATAGAAGTATGAACAAATATCATGTCTACAATTTTTTATCTAGCCGTAAAAAGCCAATAGTATATTCATATATTACACAGAAGTTATTACTATATAGGTATATAACTTATATAATATATAGGTACAGGTAAATTAGCTTGGAGAAATTTTTGCATATGTAGTGGTGTGTATATTACTCAGATCTTAGAGCGCGTTTCCACTATATCGTTCTGGCCTATACAACAATGTTTCGATATCCTAACATTACTATTTAATTTTATACTTATTCCT